>JAGXCT010034071.1:88938-106137 GCA_022495035.1 Philopotamus ludificatus
CCATTGTTTTTTTCTTCTGGCATTACTGTAAAGAACCCATTTCTCATCCCCAGTAGTAATTCTTCTGAGAAATGGATCTGTTCGTGTCTGGACATTGTTACGCGTTGCTTCAGGTCGTTGGGGAAAGATCATGCCGTACCTAAATTCCTTACCTGTTTTTTCCGACCTTTTCAAATAATCTTGCACAGTTGTTATTGGACAGCCAAGGCCATCTGATAATTCCTTCTACTGTTTTACGCGGATCAGCTTCCACCAATGAATTTAGTGCCTCATCGTCGATTCTGAGGGGTCTTCCTGTTTTTGGTTTATCCTTTAACTTCCTATCACCACTTTTGAACTTTTTAAACCATCTAAATCACTCTCACACTTTCAAGATGTCTTCATAAATATCGCTGATGGTCTGTATAGCTTCTTTTGGCTTTAATCCTTTATCAAATAAATAAAGCATGAAATACCGCAAATGTTGCTCTTTAATGTCAGGCTTCTGCATTTTTTTTTCTATGGCAAAGAAAATAAAACAAATGTAAAAATGGTAAGAGAAAAATCAGAGCTTTAAATGATATCAAATACGACGTGCTAACTCAAAGGCAACCATTGACAAACGGGCTTTAAAGTGACGTACCAGAAAAAATGACATTTTTTTCCGTTTCACCTTATATGTACTATAATAAGGCCTATTCTATCTATGTTTATTGATATATTAATATATAAAGTAATTAGGTTTATTATAAATATTGTATTTTTTGTCTATTATTTATATAGATATTATTTTTTAGTTAATACATAACGCTAGTAATTTAATATACAAAATTATACAGAACAATATGGCATAATTATTTTTATAAAATTATTCAGAAATATATTTTTAAATGTTATCACTTGATATCGAAGTATAAATCTTTACCTATATGTATTCTAAATTTCATAAGTTTAGCTGAATTAGAAAAGAATTTACAGATTTTTGGCGGTTGAGTTCATGATCGGTCCCACTGTGCGGCGGTGTGCGAATTATTTTCGTATTGGATCCGTGTGTACCGCAGTAAAATAAAAATTGCGACTCCACGGGTACTGAAGGTCGTTCGATTGGAATGTCTTGCAAGAGATCGTTCGGTTATACCGATGCGATAAAAAATATTCGCCATATTTTTAATTTATTTATTTAAATTTGCACGACGCATTCCGAATAAAATTCAAGAATCACGTCTAAAACGAGATATTAAAACGAGATTTATTTAATTCTGATCCATAGATCCTATAGAGAAATGTAGTTCATCGTATGAAAAAAACATGAAGTGAAATAACAGTGATTTAATTCTTTTTTTATATGAATTAATGTGTTCCAAATATGGCACGTGCCACATTCCAAGTTGCTTGTGTCGTTTTGGTGTTGTTCACGTTAAACGTTCTGATCTGTGCACAATTGCACGATCAGTCCTTCCCGGATCGCCTCGACCGAATGCATTATGACAGAGAACTTACTAGAGTCATAAGGCTGAAGCAGGGCGACATTCAAGGACTGGTTCTTAGACCTAAAGCAGGACGGGAGCTCGGAGAAGTCGAAGTCTTCTTAGGGATACCCTATGCAGCGCCTCCAGTGGACGGTCTACGCTTCATGCCACCCGGTGAGTAAATTCTTCTTGCATATAAAGCAGCAAAAAATTCTTGAAACAGTTAGCATTGTATTTATTATGATCATTATTATTATTTACTACATGTAAACTTAAAAGCCTTATGTAATAGTCGGTATACTCTCACCATAACGACGAGTTTTTCTAGACTATAGTGTCCGATAAAATGTATGTTGTAATCAAGAATATGATACAGTAAACCCCCATATAACGTACATTCCTATAACGTCAAACCCACCTATAACGTACATATTTTAAAACGCTAAGTAGAAATTTCATAAAAATATTTTATAATTTTATAAAATTAACTAATAAAGTGTCGTGTTGATCTTCCCTGCCCGCAAGTTGCTGGAAGAGTCAGCCAAAATACGAAAGGATGATCTCCTTCAAATCAAAAAATAAAATTACCCCCCTATAACGTCCCTCTTATATAACGTGGAACCTATCTGGACGTTATAGGAGGGTTTACTGATACGAAGACAAAGATCTTTCTTTGTTTAAACCATCCAGTACCCTTACGGGCCCTACAAGATATGCTTCTCTAAGCTATTTGAAATCATAGTTATCAGTCTGTTTTTATCTAACTATTTGATTTAATTTTTAAGACAGCTTCTTCGAAAAATAGGCAAAACTCTTGCACAATAGATTATTCAAAATATTTTTATGAGGTTATAATATGTTAAGTATATTATCTCCTACAAAAAGAAGTAAAATTAAAAGTAAAAATATGACTACTGATCTTTCTTCGAACAGAACCCTCTCTTTAAAATTCACACCTAAAATATAAGTTAATTAACCCTTTAATCGCCAATTCTATTATATAGATTTTTACCGTACGCCGAATAAACTTTAAATAAAATGAAACGGGTAAACATATGGACATTCTAACAATCACATTGCCTTCAAAAGATGTCTCTGCATTCATTTTCATTTAAAAATATTAAATTTATTCATAAATAAATTCGTAGTAGCATTTGCCGTGGCGCTGTTGGTTAGCCGGTTTTGCGTGCCTGCACGCCGTGGCGTCTAAACGGTTAAAGGATAAGTGATACACCGGTTTCTCCAACAATAAGTTTTATTAAATTTTGTTTATATTTGCTGCTATAATTATCGAATTTAATATATAATAAATCGTCCTATAATGATACATGCTAGGTCTCGGTTTTCTATAGCAAATTCGACAATCCCTCCTATAGCGCTTCCTTCTAGAGTAGATTATTAGGGTCCAATTAGACATTTTTTAAATATGTATATGCAAAAATAGATAGACGCTCTATTTATTATTTAAGATTTATATTAACTTCCACTTATAGTTTAGATCAGATACACTATGACAAAGCTTTTTAAAATCTAAAAAAAAATTAAGATACAGCGTTTAGCTACTCAGCTTTTGCTCCTCAATTTTGGAAAGAAAGTCGTCCGCTAATATTCTTTTCACATATTAAAAAATATGGCTAATAATTTTTGGCTACATAATTTTTAAATAGCTTTTGAAGGTATTTCAAAAACTTAAGTACAGTCAACCCTTCTATAGCCTCCAGATAAGGACCACGCTATAGAAAGTTAGGTAACCATGCAAAATTTAGGGCTAGGTTTGAGATTTGAAGGAAATTAAACATTTAACACATTTTTATATTTTCAATGACCTTGAGCGTGTTTAGTTGGATAACAATAGCTCGTGCCTATAGGCGCGAAGGGGTATTGACCTAGAATATATCTTCCCTAATATCGTCTAAGAAATATCCCTGGAACTTTTTTAGACGGTGATTCACCAAAAAAAGAACAGTACACATCTAGCGAGGTAAAGGAGCCAAAACAACTACAGATAATTATTTTCTAAGGTGCACGTACTTTAGGAAAATTTTAATTTAACCTTGAAAATATTGCATTTTGTAAAATGAACGCTATACAAATACCGCCGCAAACGCTATAGAAGTGAACACTATAGGAGGCATGACTGTTATTATATATTTTTAAAAAATAATATGATTTTTTCCTTACTAGAAAAGATTTTCTAATATTGGTTAGAATTCACTAAGGGCAATTTTTTCTCATTATAAAATCACAATTGGTAAATGTACTCCATGTAAAGTCATGACGTTCCATAAATTCTTTTTCTCTTGCATCCCCATTCCTTTGCTCTTACATTCTGCAATTAATTCTTACATTTAAAACCTGAATATTAATGATTTTTTCATCGATATTTTCAAAGCCATGTTATTTTCTTTCTTCTTTCTACATCATAATAAATTATCCTTCACAATCTAAAGAGTTTTCCCGACTCTATATTTTTTTTATCAAGTCATAAGACCAGTAGTAACTAGTTCATCAAATAAATAGACACGCTGTAAATATGCTTAACATTGACCAGGAAGAATCATTGCTTAATAACAGCATTGTTTTCTATATCGTCCTCTTATTTTTCAAACAAATTCTCACTTCCAAAACCTATTTAATTATGAATCAATCTTCACAACGATCGCTTAATCGATCTTTGATTATTTAAGCATAATAATCAAGAAGAAGGTAAACGAATCATGAGAAATAAAAACTATATCCAACATCATAGTTGATATCAAGCTTTTCTTTATATTTTCTTATTTTTTCGTAACATCGAGAGCTTTGATTTTTTTTTTCAGTATTTATTATTCTTTTAAAGCTTTTTTTAGGTTATATTGTTTATTTCTTCTTTGATAATAATTAATTGCCTTCGTATTATGCCCATCTGTAGATGTAACAAGCCACGTGCACTTGCGCATGCAATGCCAGCCCAGAGGTCATCACCATTGGCAAGACGCAGTAAACATTGCTGGACCGCGAGCCAAATTGGCAAAATTTTCAGCCGCAATTTTATATATCGTGAAATAATATGATTTCATTGAATTCTCGCAACACCATCGATTTTTCACATCAGAAATAAAATTTTCTAGTTAACGTTTAATGTGAATGATTACCGCGCGGACTTGTCAAAACGCCACGTGTGATTGACACGGTCCATTTACTTGGGTTAATTTGTATTTCTGGGCAAGTTTCTGAATGTGTTTATTTTCATATGGACATACAGAGTGTGCCTCTTGAATAATATTTAAATGATAACACAAAGGAAAAATCTAACGCGGCATACGAGCGAAATGCGGATACGTTTGGTGTAAATAAACGCGGTCCGGACCATTACTATTTTATGGTCGCTATCAAATCAACATTTACTCAATAAATTTAACCACAATGGAGTCCAAATAAGTGTACGAATCATTATTTACAATAAATCCGCAATTAAATTGCGCGAAACAACGCGGACGCTTTAAAGCCGCGATTGAGCCAATCAATGTTGATTACCGAACGTACAGGATGATTCAAATTGGCTCAAAAACGCTCGATTCGAATTCATTTCGGATACTTATAGATTGGAACCGATCGTAAATAGATTCGAGAATGCTAGGTGATAACGAAATGTTGGAAAATTTGTTA
Organism: Philopotamus ludificatus; assembly: GCA_022495035.1. NCBI lineage: Eukaryota > Metazoa > Arthropoda > Insecta > Trichoptera > Philopotamidae > Philopotamus > Philopotamus ludificatus. Next base: position 94,035 of record JAGXCT010034071.1, read on the forward strand.
CACGTGACGAAATTTGACGTCAGCGCTATTTCTATTTTAGTGCTCTCGGCTCGTAAATAACTTCAGTCACTTTGTAAACTATATTAGTGAAAATATTCCATATTTAATATTGTATTTTATATATTTTTTTCAGGCGCCGCCGCGCATTGGAATGACGTAAAAATGATGACGTCATTTGCGCCCGTTTGTCCTCAGACGCTTCCTGAACTGAGGAGAGATTCCGCGTCTGAAGGGAGATACAATTATTTGAAGAGACTTTATCCATTCCTTACCAATGAATCAGAAGACTGTTTGTATTTGAATATATACGTACCATCTAGAGGTAAGATATTTTTATTTATATATTTATTTATTAATCATTACGCAAAGAAATGTATTAGTTTGAGTCATAAATAGCTTCCGAATCAGAGAGACATATTCTATTGTTTCGGTTTACTCGCAGTGAGTCATTCAATAAAGGGATTTTTGTTTTCATTAGATAGATAGGTAGCCTATCAGTCATTCGACAACTGTTATCAGTGGGTTTATTATTTATTTATTATTTTATTTAAATGGCATATTAACCCTGTGGCGGGTTTTTGCCACCCGGAGGCACCAAACCCTTAAAATAGAAAATCAATAAGTGCATATTCGTCACCTGATGAAATTGGTTTTGTTAAATTTCGTTAAAGAAATAAATAAGTCTTTGAAAGTCTGAGGAAAGTCAGTAAGCTAGGCTAATGGGAACCACATAATCATCCAATTAATTAATCAAGGCTTCTCTCACGGCATAAAATCAAACCTTTTGTGGACAGGGCAATAACAGGCGATGAAAAATGGATCACATAATAGTTGGATCAACCGGATCCTAAACCCAATATTCATGGCAAAAAAACTTTAATGTGTTTATAGTGGGATCGTCGAGGAACAATCGACCACGAGCTGATTAAGCGCAACGAAACGATTACTGCCAACATAAACGTTCAGTAGTTGCAAAGAGTTCATGAAAAACTTCTGAAAAAACGTCCTGCACTCGTCAATCAAAAAGGCATTATCCTGTTAGGCGATAACGCCAGAACATATACGGCAAAAGTGACTCAAAAAAAATTTTTAGAGCTCCACTGGTGTGTTTTGCCACATCCACCCTACTCCCCAGATTTTGCTCCTATGGACTACAACCTTTTCTGTTTCTCGCAGAATTTTTTGCATGGAAATGTTTGTATTAAAAATGAGCAAATCAATCAGGTCCTCGATATTTTCTTTCAGTCCAAACCTACCAAGTTTAAAACTCGAGTTAAAAGTTATTTATAACTGAACCTAAAAAAACCATTTTTACACTCGAATATTTTATGAAAAATTAATTATTTATATCCATTTGTTATTACCATGTATCTAAACAAATATGCGTTTTCAATATTATCGTAAACTCACTCCAAGATCAGATAAAACGACAGTTCAGCGTGGGAATAATGGGTCCCGACAAATCCGCGCCAAAAAAAATTGCATGAACCTCATGTTTTATTTTGCTATTTATAACGTTAAGCATCCATTTCCAGCTGTACCATATCTCAAAAGCATTCAATCTGTATCTGTCTGTTGCGATGATGATTCAGATTTGCAAAGCGTCAGACAGAATAAACCAGTGATTTTATCTAGATAAAAACTCTTTGGTTCTTCTAGATTGTGATCAGTCTAGACCTGGCAACCTTTGTCTGGAGAAACGTTTTTTCAGTATCGGCCTCACTATCTCCTTTTCTGTGGATTTTAAGTATACAGATTGTATTTTAAATTATGTTTTTTATTTACATTAGAGCTACTAACGATTAGAGTTATATCAGTGCATCAGACATTTAAATTTTCCTTTTTTTTTAATTTTTACTTGTTTTCCAGCGCAAATGACGACTCGCGCGATGACGATATCCTTTCGTATTTTGACTGACGTAATCTTCCCATAACTTGCGGGGCAGGGGAGAACAACACGACATTTTATTATTTAATTTTATAAAATTCTAAAATATTTTTATGAAAATTCTATTTAGCGTTTTAAAATATGTACGTTATAGGGGGGTTTGACGTTATAGGAAAAAACTGCCGCAAACGTTATATGGGGGGACGTTATAGGGGGGTTTACTGTATACAAGTTGTGTTTAGAATTGGTGATTTGATTATAAGTAAATATTTGAGTTTGAATTTACATCAATAGAAGAAAATTCGCCGAGAAAATCTGACGTTTATAAAATCTTACGTGTTTTTCAACATAAATTCCGGTATAATCCATGTTTTTTTTATAATTTTATAAAAATACGTGGATAAGACAAAGGATCTATTAGTGATGGGTATTGTTCGTTTCGCAGAAATATCTGCCGGGCTTATAAAAATAAATATATTTATTTACTTTGCACAAATTCGATTCGCAATGCCTCGATTAAGCCTCCGTAACAGCGATTTATCTGAGCGCTCTTGTATTTTCGCAACCTACCTTTCATTCGATACAAAGCCCAATTTAAAATTATAATTCTTCGATAATTTATAATTCGCCAGATTCTTTGACGTATACTTTAAATTAAAGCGGATACGGATTCAATTACATTATTGGTATGTATTTATTTCTCTCGGCGAAATTCTAGACCGGGATGAACTAGACAAAGTTACAGAACGGACAAAGCGGAAGTACAAATAGACCAAGTAGAAATATTCGATCTCTGAACCTCGCCTTGTTATTTCGCGCAAGTTTGCTGAAAGTCAATTTGACACACAAACAATGTTACAACACATCGTATAGTTAAATTAAATCTAAATATAACCACGATTTCTATTATATATATATTTTTGTTAATTATTCGTAATAGTAATACTTAGTTTTTTTCGGTGGAAATGAATCGTCAATACTGGCACGAGTTCAAATTTTAATTTAAAAACAAATGAATGAGATAAAGCTTTAATAATAGGTTGTGTTTGATTATTTATTTGTTTTTCATGGAAATCTCGCACTCGACTGATTTTCCGCGATTTTCTTTTTAACTTGATTCCATTACGGGTCTCGGCTGGATCGAACTATTGTCGAAGACTGCCCAGACTGCTGACAGAGGTAGAAAGACATCTTCCGGGCAATTTTAAAATTGTCTTTATAATCAAGTTTGCCCGGATGCTACGAGGAATCTACGATGTTAACTTAGTATGGAAAATTCCAGGACCATGTTCAAAGAAAAACCTTTGATGCAACGAAAAATGACAATATTACATTCTACGACGACCTTATTATTAGTATAACGCGATTTATGCAATAAGCATATTTTAATATATGATAGCAAAAAGACATAGGCTTAATTATTATTTTTTTACATGGACTCAATTTTCGATAATGCTATTCAAAAGAAATGTTTTTAATCACTGAATTGCCAATCGCATTGCAAAAAGAAATAATTCGGATTAACTCTGCGTTTGGACACGTTCCAATATTTACTTCTGGTAATAACTAATATAGGAAATGGAAATTTATTCGGATGCGGATGTTTTAAATTCATACAAATTTTCTATTTAATTTATTAAGAAACAAATAATTTAAAATTTTATAAGGAACCTAATACGAAACAATTAGATTTTCTTAATAAGTATAATATTATGATTAGAATTAGAGTATTTTTATTAATTTTTAGCAATATCATTTTTTTTAATTATTAATACTCTTCTACGTGAACAGGAAATTACCTAAAGCTGCAAAATATCTTATTTAACATTTATTTGATATTATCATTTAGCTTATATAAGATTTTTAGGGATTTTATACATAAATACTTTGTAATACAATGAGATTTAAAAGTCCTTTAATTTTTTGCAATTTTAAAAGATGAAATAGTTATTACTAAAGAAGAAGAATTTTTAAAAAACAAAAAAAAATAACCCAAGTAATCGTATAAAATCGATTTTTAGCCTAAAACTATCTCCAAGGACTGTTACTGTACATCGCAAAACTTTTATAAGTTTATATGATTGTTAAAAACAGCCGCATCGTCCGAAGGGGGTATGTCAGATACCCCATGCCTTTCAAGTCAAGATTAAAAATCTTGATATTTTTTTGTGAATTATTCTAAGAATAAAAATAGTTAGTCATGATTGTCTCACCTCAGATTGAGTACGTTTTACTTGCACGTTTCACTCGCACTTGGCACATCGTATCGGATGCTAGTGAGAAAAAACATCGCGCTGGTAACAACACCAACAAATAATTTTGTTTTTATTTTTTCCCGCAATTGCAGACAATAAAGGACTATGATTTATTATAATACTCAGCTTTTATAGACAAATACAAAATAAATGTGTAACATATTGTTTTATAATAAAAGAGTTTTAATTTACAGGGTTAATTAACTTATAATATATACTTGTATTTAAGTAAATGAGTAAATGGTATATTTTCATGCATCATGTTTATTAAAAATTGTAGTATTTTATAGATTTAGCAAAACCTTTACATTTTTTTTATTTAAAACCAAATTATGTGGAATAAATTATTCTAATTAAAAGCATTATTAGCTGATTCTTTCGCTATTTTATCAGCAAACTGATTTTTATAATATTGTCATAAATAAATCTCTTATGTTTTATCACGTTTACATATTACATTATTTATTTTTTATTATTATTGCGGTATTTTTAAAACTAATCAATATATATAAAATAAAAACAACAATCGGAACAGCTAGTTTATATTTTGTATATAAATATAATAAATTTATATGCGAATTAGAAATACTTAAAGGCAATTAATTCATTAGAAAAATCATTTAACCAATATCGTGAGAAAATCTGTATTATTTTTATTAAAACGATATCTGAATTTATGAAGTCACATTTTATATAAATTATTAATCCACTCTCCCTCTGTTATGAGGAACGTGACCATGTGCATGATTTCAATAATGGAAGACTACGGACATGGTTTTAATGGGAATATATATTGCACTGGTTTCCCGTCTCCCTATGCACCGCAATATTTTTTTTATACTAAAGAATTTCCCGCTTTAAATAAAAGAGGAGGAAAAATTCATTTACTAAATATTTTTGATAAATTGTGTATTACAATCAATTATTTTTTTTGTTCATGTGAATCTCTAAAAGAAAACATTTTCTCAATCGAGATAAAATAGCGCACAATGACCCCAGTCGCCGACAAATTCGCAATATTATATTGCCGGCAGTAAATATCATTCGATGGCTGAACAATTATTTTTTTATGGCTGAAAAATTTATAGGGGACGCCGCTATTTTTCGGGCGTCGGAAAAAAGCGCGATCGGTCACGATTAATAAACAGGGCCGTCGCTGTTTCCGGGAAAGGAGAGGCACAGAGAAGGGGGGGGCAGAGTCCGAAAGAGAACCGGAAGCGGTTTTCCGGGTGGCGCTGGTAATTCAGCGACGCCAATGACGCGTGTCCGTGCGGACACACGTGGACACGGGCGTCGAGACAAAGGGCGTCGCCATTATGCCGACGGTGCACATTAAAAATTGCGATACTTATCTGAAACAATTTCGCGAAAAAAATAACTCGCGCGCTTCTTTATTCTATTTCTATTACACGGCGGGCTATAGAATATTCTCATCAACTGGAAAGTATTTTTTTTCTCACATTTTTAACCCTTGGGGGAATACCGATGCACGTGTCATTGGACTTGCGCTCATCTCTTTCCCATTACATATTCATGAGTTGCTTGCTTATGGAGAAAAACGATTTTTCAATAAGAAATGCTCTATATATATTCACATACGTGTTCATATATTATTTCTTTCCATATTCCTTTACAATATCAGACATTTTATCGAAAATTAATTACGTAATTGGACTCAAGACGCTAATCGTTTAATGCTATTAGTGAATATTATTTTGGTTGTCATTTTAACTAAGATAAGACTTAAGTGGTTATATAAATATATAGTACAATATTAAAAATACATAAATATATTTCTATTAGTTAAATGGCAAACAGTTTGTACTTATACATTGAAAATGTACAGCCTATTTTTTAATAGAAACGGAAGTAGACTAAAAGCATCCGTATTAAGCAAATGCTTTTAAAAAATATGACGCATATCTTCTATACGTTTTTTTAATATATTACATATTTATAATTTTTAAATAATCTTAAATATATTTTAAGTTTTATGAGAGTATTATAAAATCTTGCATATTGCCCTTAAATCTGAATCACACTGTATCTCAATTACCTTCGTTTTTTATTAGGTATTGATTCTATATTTAATTAATAAATCAAGGAGAATATCGTAGATTGTCTTCTAAAAAATTTTCTGCCATGCAATTTTATTTTTCATCTAATTTTCTTGTGGAGTTGGCTTTTAGTTAAAAAAAAAATAGTTTTACATATTCGTAAGGATCTGATCTTTTCCTTGCAGTTTTAAATTTAATACATATAAATGTTATTTTTTTTTATCAAGAATAAATCTTGTATCCGTATTGTTTAAAAAAACAGGTCAAGCTTTTTACTTATTAGGAACTAAAATATTCCAGGTACAGAATTGTTTAAGATCTTTGAAACAATTAAGCCAACACAACTTGATATAGTAATAATATGACAAAGCCGAAATATATAGTTTTTGCATCTCGGATTCAACCTAAATCTCAGTCATTGAATAAACTTCATTTGTATATAAAGAAATTAATTGTGATAGTAAAAGTAATCGTTATTCGCATAATTCGTTTATATTTTAAAAATTAGTTCCGAAACTTGTTCTAATAAAGTTCTTTAAAATAATAATATAATTTAAATATAAATAATAATTAAATTTATATGATGTTTGCTTATTTTAACTAAGCAATATGATGCATAACATGTGCACTCGGTGATGTCTTACCGCCGAATAAGCTCTTACAGCACGCGTTACTCGATCGTTTCACTCGCACTTGGCACACCGTACCGGATGCGATCGAGAAAATACATCGCGCGCATTGCAGCATAATCGATTATTGTTGTTTTTTTTGCCATTGCGGATAATAAAGCACAATTATTATTCATAATATTTATTCCTTAGACATTTTTAAATAAATAGATAAAGTTTGTGTATCTAAAACTTTACTTAAATGTAAATTAAAGCTTTAGTGGTCGTACTAGTGATCAGTTTTTGATATCTAGTATCAAATATAAAGTTTATTTAAAATAATTGACGTATTTTAGGAATAAAATTTGTATTTTTTACATATTAGTTAAAAGCATGATTCATCTCTTTTTCACTTATACGACAACATTTGAATGTTTCTCTTATAAAAACTTAGAATTTTGGTGGCAAAGCACTTACTTAATATATTTTTGATGTTATGATAAGTATTAAAAAAACCATTTAAATTATGTTGTATAGATTTTATATGATGATATTCTGATGGAGCGATATATGGAAAATATGAAGGGTGCCGACACGACCTCCATCTGAGGTCGCCTCATTTTTCTCGTGTAATTAATACTTGCCTTATGCGAGCGAGCATTGCTATACTGCATAAAAACTTATCCACTATTATGCACGAGAGAGGATATTTTTTTTTCCATTTCCGCCACTAAAAGTTTTAGAATGCATTAATTGCTTGATCAGGTTTAAGAACTTTAAAATAAATTATGCCCTTGCATTACAAATATAAGATTTTTTTATTAGGCTAAGCTTAGGGGTTGGTTTTGCATGATGACTCTTTCATGGCCATTGATTTTTGCACATTCGATTGGAGTAAAATCTAAAAATTGTGCCCTTGCAGTTTTACAATACCGATTTTTTTTGTGAGGCCAAGCTTAAGGCTTAGTATTGCTACCTAACTCTTTGATACCCATTGATTTTTTCACATTCAGTTGGAGAAAAGTACCCATGTTCCATCTTCATTTATCATTTATATGTCTTGCAAAAACGGTGTTTTGGATTTATTCGATCGCCAAACCCTACTGATTTCTTTAAGGCCTATTGTTCGCAATTTTTTGCGCTCTTGTTGAAGTAAAATACTTATTAATATCTCGAGTGCTCAAGACTTGCATAAACGGTGTTTTAGATTCCATTCTCAAGGGATTTCCATTTCTCCTGCTTCCACACCTTGCTGCTTTTTTAAGATGCACTTGAAAATTAATGTCCGAGATTTTTCGCAATTTGTTAAATAGATAAGTAAGATAATATTTGATTTTGGCTCTCAGAATGACATCGTCTACTTTACTAGATCTTTTACTTATGATTCAATCAAAATTTCTCAAACATTTTTTGAGAAATATTCAGATATACCACCTCCCAGTATACTACAAGTAGTTTTAGTGGCAAGTATTGCAGTCTCAGAGTCCATAAGTACAGGGATGATATCCTCATCATAGTCCTGAATTAAATGGACTTTGAATATTGATTTATTTTTAGCAGAAATCTTTAGAAACTTTATATTTTTGTAAACTGTGTCCGTGAGATCTATGTGTCCAATAGGGTCTTCCACCGGTAAGGACAGGGCCACATAACGTGACTGTTATCCTGTTAGACGTAGCCACACTAGCAATGTAGAGATGCTAGAAGCTAAAACTCTTTAAGTTTAGTCTTGAAATTACCGTGGCCAGTCAGGAATTGACTGATCCAGAAGTCAGGGTAGAACCAGCTATAATTAAGCCTGGCTTTTATATCACGAAAGAAGAGATAAATAGTCCGCTCTTTGTGGGAGGAATCCCACCTCTCCCGCCAATGATCAAGAGCCGATTCGCAGACGCGTGATTTTATCGTTGCCAATGATTCGCCCTCGAGTAGGAAAATTGTAGTTTTTTTTCAAGCAAAACCGATGGCAGTTAATACTACTAAATATAGATAAAATACTTAATAAAGCTTTAAATTATTTATTAACGTCCTCCATAGGCAACAAAATCAGTTTGTATCAGGCATCCGATTATTTTTACCACGCACTGTTTTCTTAATTGGCCCTGGCCCTCCGCCAACAGTTGGGCAAGAAGTCTTCCAATGCACCGAATAACACTCCAGCTACCGCGACCGTGACTACCGCTACACACAACATTCTTAGCCAACAAGACCAGCAACATTTCAACACGACAATTATATTGGCAATACTCGATAAATTGTGGTTTACGAGCGCGACGAAACCCAACGACACTTGGCGCACTAAACGGCACCGATCACCGACTATTTCGATTCTTGAGGTTCATGGATAATCCAAAAATATGAAAAATTACCGAGAAATGATTGAGAATCATACTGAGCTGGCGTTTTCAGGAATCATAAACTTGCCGGCGCAAGGAATTGATAAAGTTTGTTAGGAGCAAACTTCGGCTTCATCATCTGCTCTAGGCTAGAGTTGGCGAAAGCTCGTTTTAATGTTTCATTCATTGTGTGAATTGCGATGTGTACCAAAGAGATTGAACCTAGTGATATACATATAATAATTGCAATATTAAAATATTTACATAGATTGTTTCAGATTTTTTTTAATATCATTTTAAATGCATGCTTTCGTTTAAAAGAATATTATTTAAAATATCTCTCTTTTAAATTCTATTGTATAGAAATGAATGAGAGCATTGCTCATAAAACATTATACATTTTGCACTATAATATGTCACACTTATCACATAAAATATGGCCTCATATTTTCAGAAAACTCTTCGCATTATGTAAAATCTTGCATATATTTCATACATTAATTCTCAGTTAATAATGCACATTTTTTTATCTCACCATAAATATTCTTTTCAATTGCTATTAAATTATTAAACTAAATGAATTTATTTGACGTTTAAAATATATTTTTTAATTATTTAAATCATTGTATAAACAGAAATTAAATTAAATCGTCTGGCAAGTGCTCATCGCTAATCCGATAAAAATAAAATAAGTTTATTAAGCAGGGAAATAATAAAATTAAGCATGCGTCCAAATCGGACGCCATTTCCATAGGACGCCGGTTTACAGCATTTGTTTCATGGCTCTTTTTAGAGGTCCGACGCAGCTCGTAATAAGTCGTAAAGTCGAAATAGTGCTTTTTTTTGGCCAGGGGGTCTCAACACAAATAAAACCTGCGGCCATTATAAACCTACGCCGATGAATTATTCACGTCGCCCTTTTACAGACCATTAAAACCCATATTTTTTTCTGTGTTTGCATCTCAATTCTGTCGATGAAAAAAGTTTTGATTTTACGATTACACAAAAAAGGTTTTCGTTAACGACCCAATACAAAACCGTACACGCGACAAGGGTTAGGGCTTGGGGGAAAAACGATAGAAAATATCCGATATAGGCGAAAGAAAATACATTATACAGAGTGATTCTAGATAAAATATTATATACGATACTCCCCCCCATCTGTATTCAACAGCGATTCTATCAAAAACACCATTAAAATGAAATATAATAATTATTTTAAGATGTATTCGATATACGCGACGGATATAAATAAAAAAATCGTGCTTGAAAAAAATCTGAAATGTCATCGAACTTCTCTGAGGAGCTCTTTGATTTAAAAATAGCCGTAATTTAAGTTTCTAATTCAACAGGAAATCCTGTGTTTGAAAAATTCTCCTCGATTCCAAATATACGCTTCTGGAAATTAGCTCTAAAAACTCGGTTGAAGTTAACAAATCGGGACCGCATCCAATTCGGCAAATTTAGTTTCCGAATACAAAGGCGGATTGCGCTAGCGGGAACCGGAAATCATTATTTCCGGAAGCCGTATCCGGAAGTAGTTGTCGCCGCTACAACCCGTTGCCGCCATCCAGGTTGATGAGTTTTAAAGCAGCAGAAGAACAAAGGGCGTCGGATACCGACGCGGTATCGGATAATTCGGATGATCGACTCTGATACCGGATGAGTTTAAACGCGTCTTTACACTTTGTCGGCTACCGGAAAATCCGGGTTTCACAGCAGACTAGTGCACACGCAATTAAATTCTGTGTACGGGGGAGGTTCGATAATATAGAAGGCATCCTGTTTAACTTATCCCCGTATTTAGATATATTTTATAGAACGGAAAATGCATACATTTCAATATGAAATAAAATAAAAAAATATTTTAATATTTAATCTGTTAATCTAAAAAGTGTTAAAGAGTCAGTCACTTTAGATTGACGTCGGGTTTTTCATCTAACTGGAATAAATAATTTAATTTCTTCTTAGTTTATTATATAATTAAATATAAACAATGTCGGCTCTTGAGTAAAATATTTAAGGTTTATCAGTGACTCAGTTTAGATAGTTCTAATTATTAATTTAATCAATATTAATATCTTCTTGAAGGTGCTGCAGCTCCGCAGTGTATATGGACGAGCCGCCCTTGAATAAAAATAAATTTTTTGACCCCAAGGATAACTATGTGTGAATTAAAGTCAATAGCATTTTACATTTTTTTTTTAATTTTCAAACAGTTTTCTTTTCAAAAGTCGATGAAAGCGTTATTAATTATTTTTGTAATTCCTCTGAATATTTATCTTATTAAAGCTGTTATTGCCTAAGTTAACATCATCCTATAATTATCTATATAAAATATATAAAATACTAAACTGAATCTTTTTTAGAAGAATTTATTACATAGGTTAAATAAATTTAATTAAATTTTCAAACTTCATTTTTATAATATTAGAAAATAGGATAAAATCACGGTATACTTTTTGCCGAATATGGAAACTAAACCATCATAGCATAATTGTTTTGGCCAATAAAATATGTCATTTTTTTCACGCCAATGACAAGTGTATCATCACATTTGTAATTATTGGACTTATATTTTTCTAAAAAATAAAAAAAACATTATCTTTTATTATTAAACTTTATATATTAATAGTTAAACATAAATATAATGCATAGAATTTATGAAAATAATATTAGCTAACGAATACACTGTACCCTAATAATTTTAAAATATAAATTACGTAAATTGCTGTAAATTCAATCTAGTAAAATATTTTTTTTTTATATATTTAAACTATCAATACACTTTTTTTCATTTCTGAAGAATATGACCATGTAAATGATTCCATGGAAATATATATTACAATTCCTCCATGGAAATATATATTACAGTGGTTTCTGGTTGCCCTCTGAAACGCAGTTATATTTATACTGAAGAGGGCTGCTGCCTGCTTTTCAGTTTCCAGGACCTCTGTTG
>JAGXCT010034072.1:0-24860 GCA_022495035.1 Philopotamus ludificatus
TATACTTACAAAGGAATGTAAAATAACTTGCAGAATGACATATGAATTTAATAAAGGGCTTCCTCATCGTCCTTCCAAGAGCCGAGTGTGGAGCTAAGATGTAAGAAGCTGAGAAGAATGGAAACATCATGCCGATACGAATGATCTCGAGGGCTTGCAGAGGCATATTCTTGCGCCTGAAGCCAGGTAGTCCTTCGTACCAGATCGATGCCAGCAGCTGTTGCACATTCGGATGAGCTACAAACTAAGAAAAAGCATAGACTCAGCATACATATTTGTTTAATTTATAAATAATTTTACTTACTTTTTTCTGTCTAAGTTTAACCGCGAGTTTAAGTCTATTTAGTTGCATTCTTTCACCGTGCTCAAAAGCTGGACCCGTCGGGTCATGATTCAATAATATTTCTAATTCATGCGAACTTCGTGTGTGGTCTAATAAGGCTGTAGCAAACTCCTGACATTGCTTACGAAGCTCCTGATACTCTATCTGAAATTTCAATCCAATCGAATTAAATCTGAAATCGATTGATTAAATTTTTGACATTACCTTAAATTCATGTTCCATAAAACTAAGTCTTCTCAGTTCCCATGATAGTTCAAAAGCAGTGAGTATGGGATCCTTGGAGGAGAGGGCTATAAGACTAGGACTAGCAAGTGCTCGATAAGCGTTGATTCTGGATCGGGAATGTCGCAGTGAATCTTCCTGACGTGATGTAACACACTCGTCACAGCCGCACCTGTAATTTTAATCAATAATTAAGTCATAGAAACCTAAGACACTGGTACAACATTTGGAGAAAGAGCTTTTTAATTTTATTTTCTAAATTGAAAGAAATTAATTCCTTTTAAAACGTATGTTTTTGGAGAGAACGCTATAGGAGGGATTAAACTTCAGGACGATGAGACTTTATTGTAAAGCCGGTTCAAGCTAGGGGCCTTCCTGCTAGATTTGGAAATACAGATCTAAGCAGCAATCTGGGTTATAATGTGAGGCAGAGAAATCGTCCGTCATCTCTTCCCCCGATAATGACTGTGATTTCGACCGAAGTACCATACCATGTACGTGGCGCTGTCGGACTGGCAGTAAAGATGAACGACTGCTTCCACCGGAAGAGTTGGGATTAGTTTCTTCCTGTCGGCCTTCAGACTACGGAGATGCACTGGGTTCATCAAAACCACTACGTGTCCCAGTTCATCATGAGACATGGTTCCTTCAAAGCAAAACTTACACAGCTGGGACTCCGTGAGGACGCTAGTTGTAATCACCGTGGTCACGTTCAACAATTTTCTGAGCACGTACTATGTAACTGCCTGGAGTTTGATCAGGAGAGACTGGGGATACTCAGTGTGAACAAGTCTACTCCTGGTTCCATTGGACACTCGGATTTAGTTTCCAATCGCCCTGCATTCTGGGCTTTTTGTATATGGAAATGAACTGGGTGCATACAAAACACTACGCTTCCCAGTTCATCGAGGTAGCTGGTACCTTCAATGCGTGCTTACACAACTAGGTCTCCACGAAGACGCTTGTTGTAACCACTGATGTCTCGTTGAACAATCTTCCGAGCACGTGGTATGAACTGTCTTGAATTCGATCATGAGATACTGGAGATACTCAGTATGATCAAGTCTACTCCATTTGCAGACCGAGTTGACGCAAGAATCAACTAGACACCCTAAACCCTTGTCTTACTAGGCGTTAGTTCTATATTTACAGGTGCACTTGCTAGTTGCGTTCGGTATGCATAGAGCGTCAGTCAAAGTAGCCTAATTTAGCCGACAATAGGATGGACCTCAAAGGATAACTCCAATACTATCAAGCCCTTCGGTCGTGCTTCGAGCCCAAATGTATTTTAAGTTCTTAAAATTATTTAAGTCCTTATCTAATACACTCTGTTTTATATCTTAAAATATTATGATGGTTAAAAGTGGCATAGACATGTCAAACCAATACATTGCTTATTGTAGCCTTTTTGTTTTAGGGTCGAGCTTTCTTTATCCTACCTAGGCCACGACGGGCTTTTGGTTTCACTGATTCCACCCAAAGCCGAAATCTGCTACACATTTGTTAGCTTTGAAATGTAAATGTAAATTCATTACCATTAAAAATAGGCTATGGTTTGTTGGAGGTCAGTGTAGCTCCCCCTATAGATGTAAATATGCAGTTGGTGTAGATTGACGTCTCGTGACGTTACATGGTGGAACGTTCGGTAACGTTCCGCGCTATAGCAGGGAGCGTTATAAGAGGGTCTACTGTAACCGATGATTAAGTAAATATTCGAACCATTAAGTTATGGATGTCGTATTAGATAGAGTTTTAACACTAAGCCTTAATATTTTTATTAAATAAATGTTATGTTTACCTAACGTCATGCGGCATAGGAAGTGTTGCACCACGGTCCAATAATATTTTGATGATTTCATAATTGTCTCTATGAGCTGCAAGGATAAGGGGTGTGATATCAGGGGTGAACGTGGCAGTGTCCGGCGGTAGAGCCTCCCAACTCTGAAAGTATAAAAAAATAACCAATAAAAAAACAGCACATTGCTATGCATAATGCGTTCTAATTTGATATGGGCTAGGCGCTGAAAGCAATAACAGCGTCTCGGGCCATAAACTGAAACAATCCGACGTTTTATTGGGCGTACAGGATGCCCGCGTCCGCCGAAGAATTTCAACAATTTTCATCGAACGCCATAAAATTGGCACATTGCGTTTGCGATGACGCAATCTGCAGTCGAGTGTGCAAAGAGCCGCGTCACGGACTTACGTGTAGTTCGCCGATCTTGTGTCTGGTCTCTTCGTGGTCTAGCAAAGCTTCTACGGCCTCTACGAATTCTTCGGATATAGCGTGCAACAGGGCGTCCCTGGTCTGGACGCGATGCTCTATCAGCAGTTCTACCATCTCCAAGTTTTCGTTGTCGATGGCCATCAGTAAGGCACTCCGTCCAAGAGGATCCACGCAGTTGATGTTGATGTACTCCGTCTCCTGCGCCCTCTGCATCATCCTGAAAGCACGAAAACAAACATATTATTAGAGTTCATAGACCAAACCACCAACCCTAAAATACAAAATTAGAAAAAAAATATAAGCGTCAAAAAAATATACAGTGGTACCTCAGTATACGTCCTTAACCCATTCCAGATCCTTGAACTTATCTACCAATAATTTTTCCAATAATAATTAAATCTATATAAAAAAAACCTCGTGTAATCATTTGCGGACGTAAACCATCAACTGGTTCATGACTTTTCTCCATAAATTTGGGGATTTTGGGAGAGCTGGAACAATTTTGGAGCTCCCAATCCTGTCCATTTGGGAATGACATGGAACCACGACAGTTTTTTCTTCCCAATACCAGTTGCCCTTCATTTTTTCCTCCATGATGGTCTGTAGAAGACCATACTATGGTCCACGAACTATGTGTCCAAAGTACTAATTAATTAAGATTTTTTACGGAATCCAGAAGCTTTCACCCCTTGTAAAAAAGTTGAATTGTTATTAAGATGTGGTACTAAATGTGATACTAAAAATCTGTTAAATAACCGACTGGAAGGATTAAAATGTAGTACTACCGTATAATGTTGAAGAAAACAGTCCTTCGACTTCTTTATAATGAGCGAGAGCTTCTGGACACCGTCCAAACATGTAAAATTGGGTACTTTGGACATGTCATTCGTGGACCAAAGAACCGCCTTCTGTAGAACATCGCGGAGGAAAAAGTAGAAGGTAAGAGGTAGTTGGGAATAAAGAAGCTTTTGTGACAATGCAATTGACGCTTCTTTGGACTATGTTGGGGTAATACTTTTCTATCAAGTTCTTGATATCTATTCATTTGATTCATTTGATCATCTTCTTCTCTTTTTTAAGTTCTTGAAGCTCTTCACAGTGCGTGTTAACTAACTCCTCCAAATCATCACCACTCGTATCCAATCCCATTGATCTGCTTAGAGAGACAATATCCTCTGCTATAGACACAGCCTTACAATTATTTTCAGTCATTGCTTCTGACCATAAATTCCTTCAAACTTAGTTCATTGTTCTATAGAAAACCTCTTATCAGTGTTTATTAACAAGATATATGCGATAGACGATGGTAAAGTGATCCTCCCAAACTTTCTCTGGCTAAATTATGTGACAGAGATCACTTCAAATAACCTCTGAAATTCAGTCGATCGAGGATCGCATCCAAACAGGACGTATACCAAGTTGTACTTATTCTAAAGCGGACATATAGCGATTACCTGTACTTATTTAGCGGTTTCAATTCGGATCTTGTCTTTTTTGTATTTTGTTTTATTTATGCATAGTAATTTTCAATAACCGATCCGCAAAGCGGCTCAAAACCAACGGCTATGGACGATGGGGTATATTTTTAATGAAATGCATGTATAAAAATATACCTCAAAGTCGAGAATGGATAAATTCTTCGACAATACCTTGACATTTGTTTTAAAAATTGATTTTTCTAAGGATAAAAGTAGCTCTTCATGGTATTTTGGATTTTTTTACTAATCAATATGACGCGTAAGTGACGTGCAAACTCGACGAAGTTCCGCGGCGACTGAGACGCTCCCGGCTCGGCGCATGTGGTTTCTCCACTTGCAAAGCACCATATTTTTTCTCGCTCGCACTTGTACATGCGCGATGTTCTTTCTCGCTCATATCCGGTACCGTTTTCGACGCTGTTTACGTTTGTCATAGGCGCAATCGTCGGTGCTCACGATCAGCGCTGATTTGTCTTATCTCTTCTTATAATTAGAACATTTTAATCATAAATATATTAATAGTAATAAATAGCATAAATCCGGGTACTTTTTTAGATCATATTTGAGAGGAAAAACAACATACATCATCTAAATGCTATATATTTGAAAGAATTTGTATAATAAATGATTTCTTAAATGAATTACTTATTATTTCACGGCTGAAAAATTGCAGGATTTATCTTAACATTAGGGAAATTTATTTTAAAATAATAAAGGCTTAGTTAATCATTTAATTTAATGCTGAAATTGATTGAAGTTGGAGTTGGTTGATTTTTCCTGTGAGCTGGTCACATACGATTCTGTAAATAGTGCATACGTATATCCCGATATATATTTACATATAGCCAAAAATTCCATTTTCATTTTATGTCAGACTGTTTACGCCGCTATTCATCACATTATTGTGTTTGTACAAGGTGTTGGAACTCGTGTAATATGAAACGTGATATATTTGTATATTTTATGTTGTTATCCTAAAACGACATAGACTGGCGACTGCTTCAAAATATTCAGGGAAAAAAATGACCGGAAAAAATATGACATAATACCCCCCCCTCCCCCCGGCCCTATCTCTCCAGCTGCAAACAAAGATTTCAGGGATTTCGACATAATACGCACACGGCGTTATTAATCAATTGCTGAAAATTATGAAAAGCCGTCGTATATTTCAAGTGTCCCGCAAAATTGATCGCGTCGGATTTATTGGCCCTCTGTAAAATTGGATATACACATTTAGCCGTCCGAGTAAACAAGGAAGATTTAAAGAAAATTTATAACCTTCGTAATATACGGCAGTTAAAAAAAAGGGCACGATCGTTTATCTTGCGCGAATATAGAGTTTCGCTTTTGCGAAAACGTTGCGCAATTTTAATAATATTGTTACTAGACGTTTCGATTTTTTTTATTTATTCTATATATCTTATTTAAGGTACGGAGAGAAATAAGTTTTTTTCATGAAGCGATTAAATATCACCATTGTTATTTTTTTTTATAAATAAACTATTAATCCACTCATTTCTGAGGAACGTGACCATGTGGATGGTTCCCCTTATGGAGGACCATGGCCATGGTATTCATGGGAATATATATTGCAGTGATTTCACGTTGCCTTCTGCACCAGCTCCTCTCTCTCCACTCTCTTGACCAGCGTCACTCAGGATTCTTCGGAGTGGTCACCCATCGGAGTACTATCTGTGTTCAGTAACGGTTAACTTTTTTTATTTTTATTTAAGTAGCCTTCTAACCCTGAGGCGGGTCTTTGCTACCTGGAGGACACTACGTGACTGCGTCCTTCAGGTTATCTTGGTCCTTTGAATACGGGTCAGGTCTACGGTGCTACGGGCACCTTCTGTAGCACACATGTAACACAATTGGTCTGGATAGCGGCCTGGCTCCTCATAGCTCCGTAGAAGATTTTAATATCTAGTTTCCTTGTAGTCTTTTAATCACTTTTTTGGAAAAATTCATTCTGATTTGCAATCGAAATACTTGTTCAAGTGGTGTTGACTTCAGTTATATTTCAGTTATAGAAAACATGATTCTCTTAAAGTGTACTTGTCTTGAAGAGAAAGTAATCGGAAAGAACAAGGTCTGGGTAATATCAAAGGGTGGTAGAACCTTTCAGTTTACCTAATGATTTTTTTCTTGTGTCATTTTTGGTTTATGAGGGCGTCCATTATTGTGTTAAAGAATTATTCCCATAAACATCTGTAGTGATTATTTAACCGGCTCTTACATCCCACCAAATGCAGAAAAGTACTCTTCGGAGTGTTTAACAACGCTTAGGGGTAGGAACGATCCATTTCTCATCTCAAATACATTTTGTTATATAAAGGTTTGAATTCTTTGTCTCGGCAACAAAGAATTGCAGTTGTTTTCCGCTCTTCTTTGTTACCTTCGGATAGTACTTGTGGCGTTCCAAATTTATGTTTTATTTGTCTTATCGATCCGTTGCAAATGTGACTTTAATGAGGATCTTGGAGATTTAAGTCTCTACTCTAATTCCTCGATGGTTAATCAAGAATTAAACTCGACCAGGGATCTCAATATGGCATCATCAAATTTAGAAGGTCGTCCATAATCAGTTACATTTTTTATAGTTCTTTATTCCGATTTAAACATCTACGTGTTGTCAGTTCTTCACCATATATTTATTTAATAGCATTAGTGGCTTTGCGGTAATGTCTGATATGTTCTTCCTTAATTTCTGATTTCGACATTTTACCCTCAACAATAATAAAAAAAATATTACTCATAAATGATGCTAGACATGAGTTCTAATCAAAAAAACTTACTGACTCTTACTAATCTTGCTCTACAAGAAAGAACTGATGGGTCTATGAATGGAGTTTAGAATAAGCTATGATCAAAATTATCCATGGACGGCCTTCAAGAACTGATAGAACAAAGAGACCTTGAAAATAGTGATTCTTAAAACGATGAACCCAAAGAACTTGCTACAGGTTTCCTTAATATAAGTTTGTTATAGTCAATCGAAACTGTTAAGATTAATTTGCAAAAGGAGTGCAAAAACAAGACAGGCGGATTTGTATGCGATTCTCTTATATACTCTTGGTAAATGTCCTCCAAAGACAAGAAGATGTCCAAAGCAGCAAACAAACTCTTTTGAGAAATATGGCCAAGAGTCTGTCTTCTTTTGGGTAGCTCAGTTCCTTAACCCATCCACAAAACAACCGCGTTATCCGAAAAGGGTATCTTAGATACCCCAAGCATTTTAAGTCAAGATATTAATAAATTCTTATTAAATTTATTGCCATTTTTTTTAAAACGGATTATTCTGAAAATAAAAATAGTTATTCATAATTTTGTAGATAATCTGGATTTTTAAACTTATAATTAATATGACGCGTAAAAGACAGCACTGCGTTTCACTCGCACTCGACACATTATACCGGATGCGAGCGAAAAAACACATCGCGCGCGTGGCAACAACAGCAAATATTGTTGTTTTTATTTTATTTTTTTTGCAATTGGAGACAATAAAGAACATTGATTATTTATAATATTTATTCTTTAGACTTTTTTAGTCATAAAAAAAGTTTGAGACATGTAGGATTTATATTTAAAGAGTTATTCAAGAAAAACTTGGGGTACCCAATATACCCCATCGGCACGGATAGGCTCAAGAAAGATTTCGTTTGGCGGTCCACTCAACAGGCGTCGCTAGCACCACATCTTTCGTCTTTTTGGATATACCCATGTTTTTTAAAACTATTAATAATTTTTTAATCATCTCAAAATCTGAAAAATTAGCTGATTACTTATATCGATTGTGATTAGCTTGGTTTTTGGACATATTGATCTTAGTTTCTTTTAGAGTAGACCGGTTATTTTTTCTTTGCTATTTTAAATTGGAAATTCGACACAATAAAAGTTTTGATGTAAGTGACATGATAGATTTACAAAAACTTTGTAAAACAATTTTAGACAAAAAAGGAAATTAAAATTAAATAAAAATACATATTTCTGGTACCTTCTATAAAATAAAAAAAAATATCCAATATAATTCGAACTGCTTAAATGAAGGTATATATGAATTTTCATAAAATACGATAGTATTTCATTTAAAACAGTAAAGAATTTTAATTTTGGGGTATTCATTATGCATAAAAACTTTTCCCTTTCAGTCATCAATCGGCGATGGTCTTAATTTAATTGCTGAAAAATCCCCATTCCTCATCCGCTCCCCGCTTTATTGTCGGGATGCGTCGTTAACTTTTACTGGTCGCAATTAAAAAATTTGATCGCCGCCAGTTTGTGCAAAAGTACTTTTCCGTGTAATCCTAACCCCTTGGCCGTTTTATTATGTAACCCGGTAAGGCCGAGTGGCATTCTAATAAATCATTCGAGTGTTATGGGGGCCGCCACGTGGGGGCTCCGGCGCCTTCCGCGGATTCTTAATTATGACGATGGCCTAATTGGGGCGCTTAGTGTAGGCGGCTCGTGTAATTAACGCCTAGGGGCGACGAAATTCGCCTCCGATTAATGAGGGCCCCTCTCGCATAATGGCAGATTGATGTCGGGTATTAGACGGAGACGATGCGACTCTTCAATCACGCCGCAGACGATCGACGAGGTGTGGTAACCCATTGCGGTGGATCGAATCTGCGCGATGCTGAGGTCGTGCGAATAATTGCCTCAAACGAGATGCGTCCTTTATATTTATTTTTCGCATTTAATGGCCAAAAGACGCCATATATCGTATTTATAAAATAAATATTCTTTAAAAAGTAAGGTGAATTTCGGGCGCAATTGTCGGGGTAGATTCATCGGCGCGGGTTTGTCTTAACGAAAGTTATATAGTGAATTGAACTAAACGAAACCAGTATAAATTCACATATTTATACTATATTTGAGTATAGTACTCTGTGAGAGTACTGTACTTGGTTGCCGAAATCCGATATATCGGATTTGTCTACATTAGCGAGAATTGCCGGATCCGATGGATCTACAATCGCAGTATCCAACCAAAGGGTTAAATATATGTGGTATAAAATAAAAATAAGACTGCTGTCTGGTAATAAAATGTTCTATGATAGTAATCATCTACTAGGGTCTAAGCATCAAATCGAAACTCAATCAAGATTAATAAATATAAAATACAGAAACAATGATTTAATTTTGTAGGCCTTAGAGAAAAAATGTCACACGGATTCCACAGAGTAAGAAAACAAAGGGAAGCTGCGTTGGATTCTTTACAAAGGGGATCTGATCCTAGAACTAACGAGACGAAGCTTTCTAGGAACAGGTTGCGTATATAAAAATTCCATTCTAGGATATAGACAGTGGTGTAACTAGAAATTTCCCCTTCCTATTTTTTTTTTAAATAGAAGAACTTATTTCAATGAAAATATTTTGTCGGTTATTCCAAATCTAATATTTTTAATAAAAAAATGGCAAGCAGCTAGAAAATATCTAGATTTTATAAAAAAAAGAAGAAATTTTAAATATTAGGTTGGCAGATTTTATTAGCAGCAGGCAGGCAAAAATTAAATTCGGCTTTATATATTAGTATTCATTTATGTTTCATTCCTTATTAGCTATATCCAACGCTATAACTATTTATTTATTCTAGATTCCGGGCCCATCCCAGGGGCCTCTAAATGCCAAAGGGTTCTTTTCCTAGCATCCTTTTGCTTTAAAGTAGCTAGCGCCTGAATATCGAGCTCAGTTCTTATATTTGACATACTTTGCTTTAGAATTTGGGATCAATCATCTTCTCTGTCAGCATTAACGTGAGCATATTAGGGGTACCCATGAGTAATGTCGTTTTTTCGATGCGCCATCCTTAAAATAGTCTCCTGCAGTTTATTGGTAGTAAGGATGTGTTATAAATTTCTCTTGTTTAGCGGCTACCTGCTCGTGGCCTTTAGACAAAAAAGGTTTCTTTATCCCTCTGACGACAATGGGAGAGACGTGTCCGTGGGAACAACATCTCCGGAGTTGTATACTTTTTCAATATCATTTGAAAAAAGAAAGCGACAGAGGCTACGAAGGATATTTGCGAGATTTATGGTGACATATTGGAAGTCAGGAAATGCCAACGATGGTTAAAAAGACTTAAATCTGGTGATTTGTGTTTGGAAAACGAGCCTCGAAGTGGACGACCCAGGTGTTTTAATTCCAATTCTTCAAATTTCAATTCCTTAGAAGAGGTGAATACAGCCCTTTCAGTCTATTTTAAGTCAAAACCCGTTTTATAAGAAGGGCATGGATGATTTAATTGAAAGGTGGCAGAAGGTTATAGATAATATGAGGAATTATTTTAGATATATATGATAAATATGTCTGTATTTACTCCCCGGAAAAATGATTAATGTATTAAATAAAGATAACTTCACAATCTTTAGTTTATTATTTATATATATAATATATAAGATTTAATTATATTAAAATAAGATATATTGGAGGTACCTAAAATTAATGTCGTATTTTAACAATAACATCCCATGATTATCTTTGACTATCTGCCTATTTAATGTTTTTAGAATAACATTTTTTTAAACCAACTTTGGTATTTCCTGACATCCAGTATGTCATCATAAATGACACAAAGATTCTTAGGGGCTTTACTGAAATTATTTTTTACGTAAAATCGCATCAGTATACAACTTTGCAGATGTTCTTCTGACTTTCTTCTGTTTTTCTTACGATTTTCCAGGATAATTAACCGAAGATGTTTTAATAAATGATCGCGATTGAAAAAGGCGATATTAATTTTGGGTGCCCTCCTATAACGCTTCCTTTAGCGCTATTTTCTAAACAAAGAGCTTAATTTATTTTACTTTCACTCAGCAATGTATTATATATTTACGAAATATGTAATTTGACCTGGAAAATATTGTATTAAAGAAAACTTGTTATGAGGGCTTCCATTCGTTTTTATTTTCTACGTATTTGCTTCATCTCAGAAGCTAAACAAAAGTTAAATTTATAATTGTATTCACTAAAAACATTTATTAATCTTGCAGCGGTTAATGATTTTTGAGCGGCATTTTCCGCTCAAAAAACCCAAATATACTTTTATATGAATAAAAATTTAAAGACTTAAAAAAAATTTAAAGAGGGACTTAATCCTGTTCAGAATTTTTAAACCATTGTCGTTTTTAATTTCAGTTTGTTAATTTTTTTAATGAAAATGCAGGCAATGAAACCTTCTAATTTTATTTTATTACTATTAGGGGTACCCATAAGTAATGTCGTTTTTTTTCAATGAAATTCAAAACAATTTTTCTTATACTTTATTAAACTTTTTTTATACAAAATAATTCCCCATATTATCTATAACCTTTTGCCACCTTTCTTTAAAATCATCCATACCATTCTTGTAAAACTCTGCGGGTTTTAACTGAAAATAGTCTGAAAGAGCTGTATTCACCTCTTCTAAGGAATTGTAATTTTGATCTCTTAGAAAATGTTCCATAGAACGAAATAAGTTAAAATCAGAAGGTGCGTGATCCGGCGAGTATGGAGGATGCTACAGGGTGGCCCATCCAAGATCCTAATTTTTTTCACACGTCAATTTCGCAACATGAGGTCGTGCGTGAATAAGTGTGGGACCCAAACACCTTCTTTTTGAATCTTTCCCAACTTCTTTAGAATCCTCTGAGTACTGGACCAGGATGTATCGACTTTTCCTGATAATTGTTCAATGGTCAGCATCGGGTCGTCTTCGATTGCAGAATTCACGGCTGCTTCATCCGCCTGGACGGGTCGTATATTTCGAGGCTCGTTTTCCAAACACAAATCACCAGATTTAAAGTTTTATAACCATCGTTGGCATTTCCTGACTTCCAATATGTCACCGTAAATCTCGCAAATATCTTTCGTAGCCTCTGTCGCTTTCTTTTTCAAATGATATTGAAAAAGTATACAGCTTCGCAGATGTTGTTCCGACGGACCCGTCTCTCCCATTGTCGTCAGAGGGATAAAGAAACCGGTTTATTTTGTCTAAAGGCCACGAGCAGGTAGCCTCTACGCAAGAGAAACTTAGAACACGTCCTCACTGCCTGAAGGAGACTTTTATAAAGATGGCGCATCGAAAAAACGACCTTACCCATAACCCTAATATCAGTATCAGCTGTTGGGACGGAAACGTCGGGGTCGATTTGGTTTTCACCGTTTTTTAAACATTTACCAATCATCAAATGGATAAAAGTCGACTAGTTTTACATTTGCCGTCAGCATTCCATTGAATAACACAGCAGCCATCATTTACTGTCAGGAAAAATACGAATTTAGGATTAACCGGATCTTAGATCACTATAAATTTTATTGCACGCCGGAATAAATTTGCAATGTAGCATTTTGCGCACGTAAATATTATTTTAACACACATTTATCATTAGAGTCTGCTAGAATTCATTCACGATCATTGATTACTCAACTGATGGAAAAACATTGATCGATTTTTTATATAAAAAATTAAATAATACCAAGAGTCTCTGATAAACTTGAGATAAACACGGACATCTCAAAAGTCGTCTGCGATAACAGACAGTTATCGTTTGTCGGCGATAAGTTTAAAATTAACGCCGTGAATCATAATGGAATGTTATGATATTAATTTTTATGCGGCGAATAATTCAGCGCGAAATGTTTCAGCTCGCGGAGCTTTTAAATAAATTACTAAACTTTTAATAAAAAGGCTCAGTCGCCTGCGCACTTTATTCGATGCGAAAAACGGCGTCGTTGCAAAATTTAATTTCGCATTTTGCGGGTTAAGTCGCTCGGTCGTTTTCTTTTTATCGAAATTATTTCTAGTTTGAGGTTAAAACATAAGGATAATGGATATCCGGACGTTTCGGGGGCAAAATGGAATGTTTCCTACATTCTCGGGGAGCTTTTTGGAAAACGATAAAGTTTTATGTAACGAAAAGCGTCCAATAATGAAAATGGAAAAAAAAGTTCAGACGGCATAAGTCAAGTCAAATGAGGCGCAGAATTTTCGCATTCAATATATATATTTTATTCTTTATTCTGAAAAGCTTTAAAATCTGCGAACAGACATGCGATCAAGCCACAAAGTTGTTTCAGTCTCATGCACATTTTCATTGTTTTCTTTGATTGAGTGAATTTTTCATCATAAAGCCATTGTCTATTGATAAATGGATACGTTTTTTCCTGAAAATTAATCCTTGGCCAAGCGAAGCGCACGCACAATACTTTATTAATAAAATTAAAAAAATTCCAAAGAATAAACAATAAAATTACTCCTCTTGATAATATATAAAAAAAAGTGTTTTATTGTGGATAATATTAGTTTTTCAGGAGTCTTTAATAAAATATAACCCATTCCTAATCTTAGAAAATCTAATTTTTGAGTTTCTTGGTTCAATAAATACGGATTTTCTCCATTGACATGAGTTTAAGTTAAACTCATTTCATTTTTTTTCATCGTTTTGTTTACAGGAAGCATTATATTCTAACTTTTCCTGGAGTTAAGAAACAATTCGTTAAATATAGGAATGATCTTAATCAGTTTTCCTCTCCTTTCGCTCTTAGCAAGAGCATAATCCCTAGTTTGTTCATATTTTTAGTTCATGTTTAGTCTCCTCTCAATTTATATTTTTCAGCCATCGACAAAAGCTCAATAATTTTTCAATCATTGCTGGCGTAAATAAATCATCAGGCGAAAGTCAAAACGAATCTGACATAAAATCTTTAACATACTGTTAAAAGGGGATGTCCTGAAAATAATAGCATTGTTTTTTTCGTGAAAAAATTGTATTAAGATACCTGAAGTTGATCATGTAGATGGCGTGCGCTTCGCTTGGCCCCGGTTGTTCAATTGATATATTCTGATATTTAGTGCGAAATACCGGTTTTCGCACTCCTTTGATCGCAACAGATACAGTCAAAACATAAATTAGATAGAAACGTCCGGATTTACCGGTGAAATTGTGCACACTGATCAGTAACAATTGGAAGTGAGCTCGTGCCAGAAACAGCCAGACGTTCGAATGACTCACCAAGGAACATACGTCGAAATGTCAGAGGGCTTCAGTACTGACGTCGTCTGCGTCCGTTGTATATTGGAAAAGTTGCGCGGAAGAAAAGACGTAAGCGCCGATCAATCGACATTCTGGCGATTGACACAATCAAACAAATGGTCGTATACGTCATCGAACTAATTAATGTCGACGTTTATGACGTATATGAATTATTTGGAATAATAAAAAGTGGCTCGGACATGTGTAAAAGCGGAGTTTTTTTAATTGTTCATATGTTGTACAGCTTTGATCTCTTTTAAGTTCTAAAAAAAGCATTTAAATGAAGAATATTTAAAAACAACACTGCAATAGTCAAAATAGAGTCGAGTTTGTCGGAAAAGTTTTCAGTGCCTAAAGGCGTGAGACAGAGCCGTACTCTCACCAGATCTATTTAATTTACACGGGGAGTATATTATGAGAAAAGCCCATGAAAATTGGAAAGGCGGAACTGAAATAGCTGGTGAAGAATATTTCTAACCTAAGATATGCTGACGATACGACATTGATAACCACCAACAAAGAAAAACTTATGATAGTCGATATAAGTAATCAGCTATCCATATCCGTTAGTCTTTCGGATCTGAACATGGTTGAAGAATTACTATATCTTGAATCTCTACTTACGAGTAACAGAATTTGTGAGCCAGAATCAAAAAAGCAAATAGGTATGGCTAGAAATTAGATATCAAAGCTATCGACAATTTGGAAAAACAAGGGGATGTCCAAAACAACAAAAAATATTTAGTGGAGAGTATATTTAATAATATTTAGAGAGAGACTTAAGATATTGAGAAAATCTTGATGACAAAAAAAATGATTATAATTTTTATGTATTACAGCGGAACCATATTGGTGGATACCGTGTTATAGGAGGGTTTCCTATATATATATATATAATATATATATATGTATATATAATATAAATATTAGCTGAGATTTTTTCCATATGGTATCTTTAAAATGAGGGGTTTTAAGGCATGTTTTACGTTCTTCTCAAATATTAATGTTTATATATATATTTTTTTTATTAATAAGATGTTTTACTGCTTCTGCTCTTTTAACCGATCCATCACGGTGACTCGAAACCAGCCGCGTCGTCAGAAGGGGGTCTATTTGTGAGGGAAAATAGACCCCAAGAATTTCAAGGATTATTGTAAGAATAAAAATAGTTATTCATGATATACCACATATTTTGGATTTGTAACTAATCAATATGACGCGTAAATGACACGCGCACCCGACGATGTCCCGTCGCACACTGACGACATGTCACCGATAGACCGACCGCCAAGTTTTCGTGGCACGTGTCACTAGTATACGTTTCTCTCGCACTTGGCATATCCATATGGATGCGAGCGAAAAAAGAAACATCGCACTCGTGGCTACAGAAGCGAATATTGTTGTTTTTTTGGTTTTCGCAATTGCGGACAATAAAGTCAATGATTATTTATAATATTTATTTTTTAGATTTTTTTAAACAAATAGTTTGTAATATGTGGGATTCATATTAAAAGAATTATTCGAGGAAAACTAGGAGTCCCAAATACACGGATAGGTTAATGACAAATTTGGCATTAATTCTTTGCCATTGATTGGTATATATTTTCAGATATAGACGACACGTTTTAAGCCAAAATGTAAAGTCTTTGAAGGGCCACACGAAAAAGTGTGGAGGGCCGCGGGTTGCTCACTCCTGAACTAAACCTCCACTAGCCCCACACTAGCAACGCAATGCGAGATGAGGATTGCAGAGGATCCTAGAGAGCATAAATACATAAGAAGGGTGCCGACTCACACTTCATATTTTTTTTATATATCATTTTAAAATATAATTCCCATCATTATTAGAAACTGTTTTCTATCTTTATTGCAATTTTCCAATTCCAATCCAAAGTGACTTTTGACTTAATAACGAAATAATCGAAAGATGTAGGAAAATAGACCCCAAAGTCAAGAATTGATAAATTCTTCGACAATACATTGATATTTGAAAAAAATGTATTATTCTATGAATAAAAACTGTTATTCATGATATATATTAGTAGAATAATCCAAAATATCGATCTAATTTTGAATTATTCTATTGATAAATGCCCGCTCCCGGATCGGTCTCTACCCTTGCACAGCACGATATTTTTTCTCGCTCGGACTTGCATATGCGCCATGTTTGTTCTCGCTCATATCCGGTACGGAGCAATAAAAACATCGCATCCGTGCCATTGTATAACAATATTGTTGTATTTATTTTATTATCACAATTGCGGACAATAAAGTCTTTATTATATATATATATATATATATATATATATAATAATAATTTAATTTATGCCAGAGGTTGCGAATCTTTCCCTCAGATTCTTATTAATATTAAAATCGGAAATATTTAAGATTATTAACTTTATTTTTTAACCAAGAAAATAAAACTAATAGCAATTAATATTAACTGTCATATAAAAAAAACAGTTTGAAACGAATTTTTCGGCTAGGTTAAGTAAAGCAGCGTCCTTGAATTTCGAAAGCTTTCTTAGCCCAATTTTTCCTATCTTTGTTAGGATTAGATTTTTCATATTTATTAATACATGCACAGTAAACCTATTTATATTAAATTTATGCATATTAACAAAATTTAGTACTTGACTTATGACTTAATTTATTAAAAATAAAAATAAAAAAAATATTCTATATATATTTTTGCCTAAATATAGAAAAATATTAGAAAAAAATTGATTTAATTTTAATAAAAATCTTTTTTTTTTTCAAATTGCGGTAATTTCAGCCTTAAACTTGAATATTTTTTCATAACTTCTAATATTCTATAAATATTTTATTTAAATCAGAGCAATTTGTAAGATATTCTATACTTATTTTTGGTTTTAAAAATAAATCAAATGGCAAATAATATTAAAATAATTCGATTTATAAAAACGCATGCTTAAGATTACTCTGACATTGATTAAATTAAGAAGAAAATTTGAGAAGGGGTGATTATAATAAAGTGAAGGGCGTCAAAAGCTTTGATCTCAGCTTCTCTTACTTAAATAAAATAGAAACAATTTTTATATTAACAGCTTATATTTAAATAGAAAAGTTTAGAGATAATTAGCTAATAAATGGATTTAAGCTCGTTTTGGATAATTTATTACGAAAAGTCCTGATGAAACTGGGATCAAACATTTAATCAATTCAGAAAATTAATCTAATTAATATTTTTTCATCCCTCTCGTGAAATTTTTTTTCATAGTTTTATTTTTTGTTGAAAAGCGCATAAAACGAGAATCGTAGATTTCAAAGATTATACGAGATGATGAGGAATGATTCGTTTTATATTTTTTTATAACCACTCATATAAAGGTAATGGCTTCGCATTTTGATTCAGCTCCCTTTATGGCACCTTCCAATTTTCCATTTCCACCTTTGGAGATTTCATCGACTTGGCATATCCTGTGTTATATTAGGGCTTTCGTTTTATCACCAGGACATGAACAATGTCACGTGTAATAAAAGTTTCCATGCTCTTGTTATCAGCTGAAAATTATATCCATAAAAGTTGTGTAACGCTTCAGAACCGATGGAGCGCAAAGTAAATATTAAAGTTATTTTAAATTTAACTTTGCTAATGTACTTAATCATTTTCCGGGAAAACTTGTAACGTATTTTGACAGGCCTTTATGTGAAAATTTTTCAATTGTTATTCTTAATTATTACGTAGATTTTTTTATATCCGAATATTATTATCCATGGAAATGAGGCCGTTGATTGAAATTTGTGGTGTCTGTGGTGTGTGTGGTATCACATAATAGTTAATAAAAATCTAAACCACAACAGCGTTTGGCTCTCAAACAGTTTAAGCCACAAATTTCCATAGATTGGTTATTTATTCAGCGCTCCAATTAATTTCCATCGATGAATATGTATGATTCCGTGAATTAATTAGGATAAATCAAAACTTATTGGCGTTGATAGCATAAATTATCTCTCGAAAATAATAACATTTATATTTCTAATGTAAAAATCTATATTGGCATAAAACGCATTTTTATAACTGCATTAATTCTGCTATTAAAAGTTCAACTATAAAAGGTTACGATGCCATAACGTTCGAATCGCATTGCTTATCTCTTGCTTTAAAAATTTAAGCATACGCAAAAAATCATATTAAAATATTACGATATATCTTAAATATCAAACTTATTTTTATTTAGAAAATTATATTATTTACTAGAGCTTGGCCGTATTTTCGCTGCTTTTTGCAATATGAGAGCTTTCAAAATTACAAAGACTAATGAATATATTAAATTTCGCCAAAGCTTATGGAGCTTTTACAGTATGAAGTACTCAGACGAAATATTGTAGTACATTTTTTAAATTTGTTTATACGTTTTGCTTTGACAAATATCTAATAGTAATTAATATTTGAATGCCAATTAATTTTATCTGTAATATTTGATTCATATTTTATTTTAAAATTTAAATTAATTCATTTTCAAGCCATTAAATATACACTAAACAGTTTTAGACATTTTTTTGTATATAGAAATCTATTTAATATTATGTCTTAGGGCATTTTATCAAAGCTTTATCACCAGCAAGGCCACTGAAGCTTTTATCAAGTGCTAGCAGTAGTTGACGTAGTTGTCAATTATAACTTTCACAGACTTAAATCTGGCAATATAAATTACTACTATTCATTAAATCAAAATAAGACTTAAATTAATATATTACTCATACAGGATGTCCCAAATAAATGCATACACTGGCCCAATTACTTAAATTGATTGCAATTATTCGATAAACTTGTCGTATAATACTACAAAATCTATCAAAAAATATCTTTCTATCAAATACTATCAAATAATACAAAAATTATCAAAAAGAACAGAAAAATTAAAGCACCCACTAATTGGCCTATTTACATTAAAAAAAAATAGCATATCCTTTTCAACAACAGAAAGCTTTTATCAAACATGCAAATTATCAAAAATCATTTCCATTGAAACTGTAAATCGACAAATCCATTATAGAGTCAAATCTAAATACATATAATTATTCAAGGTTGAATGATATTTTTCTTTGTAATTTATTTTGCATATTATTGAATCAAAAAAGATATTTCTGATAAATAAATTGAATCCCAATTGACCCTTGGAATACTATAGACCCTTTTTAAACTACCGTCGACTCCCAAGGAGTCCACCTAGACCCGTTGGGAACCTCGGATCTATGTCAAAGAAATAAGGAATAAGCTCAAAATCGATAATTGTGGTCAGGCAAATTTAACATTAATTATTAAACATTACTACCGCAAAAATCTGGAACAAATATTATTATTAAAATTAAAAGAAGACGAGAAAAAGAGGTGTTTTGTATACACCATTTTACCGCTATATTACACCATTTTTCTATACGATGTATATGCTAACCTGTGAATTAGGATATGTTTCTTCATCTCAATTAAAAAAAATAACTTGATTCGCTTTATTTTCGTAATAATACATCGAGCAAATGATCGAATTGCTCAAACAGATCGCGGCGACCGGGTGAGACTCACCGATTCACACATGATCAATGTGCCACGCGCCACTCGCCGGGGCTGGGCAACCTTTCTGAGAAGAGCGTTTAATTCTGTCATTATTTTTTTACTCTAATAATTACGAATTATTATTATCATGTAAATTCTTAGAATATCTCAAGGTTTTGTAGATGTGTCAGTTTTGGGATTTTTTTCGAAAAATACACATTATTCTGCATTTATAAACAAAAGATTGATACACAGGTACAACTGAATTACATCATTTTATCACTATTATCAAAAAATAAACATTTTTAAACTATGTTTTTTACATTATTTAAAAAAAATCTTTTGTGGTTGCTCCTTTATTTTTTATAAAAGCTTTAATCCGTGAACATGTTGACAATCGCTGAGCCGAGGCCGCTCGAGATTTAACTGAGTCACCAGGCGCTATTTGAATGGTCTTATTTATATTTTACATGGTTTCTATATCTTTCTTTTAATATGTTGTATATTGATTGTTAGCTGTGTTTATGAGCTGATTTTAAAAAAAACACCATTGTTTAACTCCCTCTAGTTTACATGAAACGACAAGTTAAAGTTCGAAAGAATCTTGCGCATGTACGACATGCGCGCCGCACTGAAAGGGTTAAGGAACAAGAGGAAAATTCTTATATTTCTCTACATGAGGGTGTTTGGATTCTACCCAAGTTTATACCCCAGCGCATGGGTACAGGGCTGCCTGGGGTATGTAACCCTCAAGAAAAGAAGGTCGATTTACTTGGCAAAGCACTTCTTCAAGCTGTTGGTTGGCGCGTGTGCGCTTATGCGGGGTTATATATGGGCGCCACCTCCCGCCACCATCAGGCTCGTTCGTGTACTTTTTCTTTCGCCAAATGTGAGGACAGGTGCTCTCGGAAACTCTCTGGTAACCAGAGCTATTACTCTGCTCAACCACTTGGCCGAGTATGTAGATATATTTGATGTTAAATATCGCCGTTTCGTTGATATATTATAAATCTTTTCTTTTTTTTATTGTTATATACAGTCAACCCTTTTATAGCGTTCAGATAGAGACCACGCTATAGAAAAAAACGCTGTGAAAAGTTAGGCACCCATAGAAAATTTGGGGTTAGGTTCTTTTAATTGCATTATGCGATTTATAGGTACGAGGGGATATTGACCTGGCATTTTTCTTCCAGTTTTTTCATTCCCAACAAATGTGCCAGGGGAGTTCAAAGGGACATTTTTTTTAAATTCTCGATGAATAAATATTAAAAAGGTAAATATAAATTAGAAAACCTTTTCGGAAATATGTTTTATTTAGGATACATATTAATATAAAGTAAAACAAACAATAATTGAAGAAAAAAAAATGTGCATTTAATTACTCTCAGAGTCATCTTATATCACGTTCCATCGAGACTTTTTTAATAACAGTTGCTCAATTTATAAAAATGTTTTTATAAAAAATTATAATGATTAAAAACCCTTTTAACACATAAATACCCAATGCTTTAAAAATCGTATGCATCGATTTAC
Organism: Philopotamus ludificatus; assembly: GCA_022495035.1. NCBI lineage: Eukaryota > Metazoa > Arthropoda > Insecta > Trichoptera > Philopotamidae > Philopotamus > Philopotamus ludificatus. Next base: position 21,335 of record JAGXCT010034072.1, read on the forward strand.
TTGATCGTAATTTGTTCCACGACTATACAAGTAGAAACATATTTTCTAACTGTATTGCGATGAATATCCCTCTAAAGTTTTTAAACGGTGATTCATCAAAAGAAGTACAGAATACGCCTAGCGAGGTAAAGGGGAAAACAGTACAATTATTTTCTAATTTTGGTAAAATGAACGCTATAAAAGGCACTGCTATACAAAAAACCGTCGCAAACGCTATAGGAGGGTTGACTGTATGTTATTTTTTTCACGTTACTATTATGTTTTTATGCGTGATTGACGACCTGGGTTATTCTGTAATGCCAATCACGCATTTTCTTTATGAAAATAAATAAATAAATATAGGAGGTCTGAAAAGCTACTTTACCAGCATTGAAAATGTATGACTAAATTTTCTTATCGATTTATAAGACCAATAAAACCGTAAATTAGCACAAAAATATGCACCAAAGCGATTTGCGTGATTATCTAAATAAAATACTCTCTAATTAGTTTTTTATCGGTCCCTTTAAAACGTAAACACGGGGTTTCACTGCATATTCATTATGAAAAATAAATATTGTGTACCGCACAATTCAATACACTTAGAGCGTTTCTATGAGCTTCAAAATCCGAGCCGTATAAAATATGATTATTTCAATTTCCCTCATCCGCACACAGCATTATGCGATTGTGTGTATGTGCTTGTCGTAAAATTTTCCAGAATAATATTAGCGCACAGATGCCTTTGGAGTTGTCGTAAGCCGACATGACAATACGGCCCGCGGGCAAATATTGAAATACTGTATTAATATTTCAGCGTCTGAAAGTATTCCGGCTGAAGGGCCTGCAACGAGACAAGTATGATAATACGATACGGGGGCTGCGCCCTCGTCAAGTGCCCCCATCGCGCGGGGGCATTCCCGCCGAAAGAAAAACAAACGTTTTGTTTGCCATAGAGTGTGTTGACATTTGCTGATCGAGAAATATGAGAATAACATTGTGCGGGCGGTCGTAAAGGGCGCGAGCGGACCGCGGCCCCTCCGCCGCATCACTTGAGAGCGCCTGGCTTTAGTGCGCTATAAATTTTTATGCTATCATCGTGTAGCTTTATTTCGTTTAAAGTCTGCGAGCTGCAGTAAAGCATTGCTTCTTAGTAAAATAATTCCACGGTATAATACGTGGATGCATTTTATTCGAGACTCTTCGTATTTCAGCATACGAGATTCATAACATCCACTTTTATATTAATGTATAAGAATTATTAAATAATGTATTTTATTTTATTAATATGTAATTATTCTTTACACGGTTAAAAAAATTCTGACGTATAATCATTTCTTATAATATATCCAAAACATAGTTAGATATACAGTGAACCTCCTAGACCTGTTATAGAGCGGTTTTCTATAGCATGCGAGAAAGTCCCTTTTATAATGCTCCGCTCTATAGAGCCGTTTTACTATTAAACGCTTAATTTTCATGATTAAACTATATATTTCGTAAATAAAACATATTGTGGGTTTATTTTAATATTTTTTAAATTATTATGTGCTTAATTATTTTTTGCACGGTTCTAAAAATGCTCAAAAATGCATACACGATTATTTAATACACAGTTATAAAAAATATTAATTGCATTAATAATTTTGATAACTGCTACAAAGGGAATATAATGGAAATGATTTCTTAGAATATCTACAAAAATTGTCAGAATTATTTTAAAGAATGTCCTTTTTTGAGATAATTTTATTATATTAAGTATTTTATTACAAAGTAATTGAATTTCTAATGTGTCCAATTATTTTTATACGCTTCTAAAAATTGTGAGGAATTATTCACCCCTTTTTTTTGCTATAACATGGTTATATAGATGTTTAACCCATCCGTCACGACGGCTCAAAAACAACCGCGTCGTCCGAAGGGGGTCTCTCAGATACCCCAAGCACTTCAAGTCTAGATATTAATGAATTCTTTATCACTATCTTGACATTTTTTTTTTAAAAAAATGGATTATTTTAATAATAAAATGGTTATTCATGATATGCTTCATAAAATGATCTATATTTTGGATTTTTTTACTAAATAATATGACGTATAAATGACAACGCTCTCGGCCATGTCTCGCCGCAGATTGAGTTCTCGCAGCACGTGTCACTCGCACGTTTCACTCGCAGAAAAAACATCGCGCGTGTGGCAACGGCAGCGAATATTGTTGCTTTATTAAATTTAATAATAACTGTACCAGAAAAACGTTTTAGAAAATAACTGAAACTCATAACTATAATTTAAAAAAAATATATTTTAGATATTTGATTTTATATTAGGTAAAGCGGAATGAAAGTGTATCTGAACAGAAACTAATTAATATTATTCTGTTAAATAATTGTTGTTACTATATATCATTTTAATACCTCCTTCGTGAAATTCTGCCTGTTTTTTATTATTAAAATACGATTCTATGTGATTTTAGACTTTTCTTTTTTTTATTCACGATGCTAATATTCCATTGACTAATGATGGTAGACAAAAAAAAATATAATATAAACAGCCCACTTTATCCTTTCTTTAAATATTTTAATATTATGGTAGAAATGCCACAAAATGTGCCTTTTTTAGTTGAAATTTTTTTTGGTCAGGAATATAACCAGGTCAATAAATATAAAAGTGCGTTTATTATCTAAACTAAGGTTTAATAAATCGTATTTAGAATTATAAATTATCTTTAATAAATCAATAATTTTATTAATTAACTAATTATAATATACCTAATTATTTTTAAACGGATTTCATTAAATACGTTTCAAAAATTTAAGATTCTATAATCTTTAAGAAAAGATGTTGATAATGTATTTCTTTTTATGTGAATATTTATTTAATACGAATAATAAATATACAATTAATACTTAATACTATTTTTGAGATAAGAATTTTATTACAAGTCTCATATAATTTTCAAGTATAGATCTAATTTTCGGTAAGGTAAACACAATACGCAATTAAAATTAGATGAAATAAAGCCGTAAAAAAATGTTATCAATTATTTTTATAACCTAAAACTTTTGTAATTGCTTGAGATTAATATATATTATATTTATTTAATACTATCGCCTCTTATTAACGTATAGAATTTTCTCTGTTTTCTTTGGAAAATGATGGAAAATTTAATTGAATCTTTTTTTTAATGTACTTTTATACATACAGGGACGCACTGTCCATATGATTAAATGGTGCGGCGCACACAGGCGCCGAAAAATGTAGGGCGCCCTTAAAATCAACGTTAAATAATATATAACAACATTAATTGCCCTTAGTTCGTTTTTTCAAGCACACTAGACATACAGGGTCGCTAAATGATGTTCTGCACACAGGGGTCGACCACTTACGGTGAGCTACTGTATTCATTTTATGTTTGAGATATATTCTAGAATACTTTTACAGTTATAAGGGAGTCAAGCTTAACACTTTAATCGCCAATATGGTTTTTTACCGTACGCCGTATAAACTTCAAATAAAATGAACCGGCTAAACATGTCGACATTCTAACAAT
>JAGXCT010034073.1:0-16726 GCA_022495035.1 Philopotamus ludificatus
TATTTATTTTATTTATAAATGATATTCATTGGGTCCTTCGATGTAAATTTTCACTCTTTGCAGACGATTTAAAAATAGTTCGATCTGTTACTTAAATGGAAGATGCCCTTTCGTTGGAGCTAAACATTGATTATTTGCGCGATTGATTAATATTAAATCGTCTTTTATTAAGTATTGGAAAATGTCAAACAATGACATTTTCTAGGTCAAAGGAGCTCATCATCTTTAATTACAGACTTGGGAACGTAACCCTTCCTGAGCAATCGTATTTTAAAGGTCTGGGTATTTTGTTTGATTCCAATACGATACGTTGGTTCGGAGCTTGCTCGAATCAGGTTCCATTATATGGGCGCCTAATGACACCTTGAATTCCCTCAGATTAGAGAAAATCCAGAAGAAATTTCTAAGACATATCTACAGTTATAGCGTAAACATGCTTCTGCCATGACGACTCTAGAGACTCTCCTTTCGTCTTTCTATTATCGTCAACTATGTAGATATTCTTCTTAGATTGGCACCCTCATGTGTGAGGATCGTGATCATTCTTGTTCCGAATTTTTTTTATTTTGTCTCTCCAGGATTCTCTACATTCTGCATCGCAGCTACTACGGTAGAGCCTGTATCCACGTATACTACGGTCTTCACTGAGCCCTGCCCCTTCCCCTGCGTCCTTGTACGCTTCCAAGCGCGACGAGCTTCTCTAGGCTATCGTTTCTTCTAGCGAGATGCCCAAAGTATCGAAGAACTCTTTTGAGACATATGGTCAAAAGTAGGTCACCTCTGTAGTTCCCCATTTCTTTTAGCAGTCCATGGTATTCTCAGCAGACGTCGCCAGCACCACATTTCAAATCGTGACGTCAATTTTCTTTTTCAATTTTTTTTTTATGGTCCAGGTTTCTACGCCGTAATTAATAATTAAGAATACCAGACTCTGCACTAAACATTGTTTTATCTTTTTGGATATCCACTTGTTTTTCCAAATCGTTGATAGCTTTGAAATCGCATTTTTAGCCATCCCTATTTGCCTTCTAATCTCCGGCTCACAATTTCCGTTACTCATGAGTAGTGATCCGAGATAAAGAAACTCAACCCTCTCCAGATCCGAAATATTAACAAATCTGGATAACTAATTAATTCTCTCGGTGATCATCAGCTTGGTTTTAGTAACTTTAAAATATTTCTTTTTGTGCGTGATTGGCAATCTGGATTATTCTGCGATGCCAATCACGCATTGGTTTTTATGATAAATAAATAAATGACCGTTGTTGTTGGGCTCGACAGTGAATCATTTGTGTACTAACGTGCGAATAAATTAAAAAAAATTGCGGCATATAATGAAAACTTGTAATACCTTCAGATGGACAGAAAAAATATACGAACAATATGTCGGATGTTTTTATTTTTTTGTTTGTTTCGCCAACGCCGAGCTTTCGGCCCGACAGAGTGGAAACTTATCAAAAATAAATAGAAAAAAGCTCGCTGAATAATGCGCAGAGTGCTTTCCCCTTTGTCGGAACGGGACAGAGATTAGTACGAGTGCTTTCTCTATCTCTCTCTAATTGCTGGTCGGATCGCTGGTGCTAATTGAAGCCATTCTAGATTATGCCGAGGAGTCGTTGCGGCTCCCTGGTCCCGTTTGTTGTTAACAAATGTGCGAAGTGAGAGAGCTGTCCCGGCTACCAATGTGTCTCCAGGGAGCAGGGATCGACTTCATAGAAAATAATCGTTAAGATACGTGATATGATTAAATTGGACCGGAGCCTCGATAGGCATTCTTTATTGCCCACATTTCATATATTATAACAAGATCCGGATCGCGATGGAAAGTTCGCAACATCTCCCCCAATATTTGACACATATTCTCTGAAACTTTTCCCCTACTTCACTTTTTTCCCACCGATTAAATATTTTTTAATAAAATAGCATTTACATATATATATTATTACTACTTTTTAGAATCAGATGATGAAACGTTAGTATCATTTTCCTGAAACTATATATTTTTTCAGACGATTTAGTTATTAATAAAATTCTATTTCTAAAGCCATTGAAATCGACATTTGAATTTTATATTAAGCCATTGTGCACAATATTTTATTCGTAAATTTACATCAATTCTCCAATGTTTCATTTGATATTTTTGTTTTGGTCTAATGTACATAAAAATACTAAGCATTATAGGAAAAATATTTTAAAGTAAACATTTCCGAAGCTATTTAAATTAATTTGTTATCATTAATTGTGTAGGGCTAGAACCGTTATTTTTTTTAATTTCGTTCCAATTATATTTGATAAATAAAGGTTTCCTCGATATTTTTTTCAGATCAGAGTCATAAATAACAAGAATTTAAATTCGCTAAAAACCTTTTTATTGTGGGGTCGAAAAACCAGAACTAAACCGAATAGAAAAAACGGTTCTTATTGTTTTTTTATGTTTTTTATTCGTAGAAAAAGAAAAAATAGAATCGAAAAATAACGGTTAAAAGCCGTCAAGTATTATTTAATCAAGTATAAAATTTGTATTGAACTCGCATAACTATTCTAAATCATTTTAAGAAGAGAGAATTCAGCATCACAGACGTCGTAAAAAAATATGGATTATAACAAACAACGAAATATCGTTCTTTCGACTGTCGAAAGGTTTCAGGTATTTTCTGGGATGTTTTTTATGAAAAAAATAGAGAATATTGGGCTAAAAACGACAGGGTTTTTATGCGTTATCCTTCATATTTGCTGGATATGATCTTTTGCATTTTTTTTTGCAGTTAAAATAGCTGTATGTTATGCCAATAAATAAGCATATCAAAAATGCTTTAAAGATCGGAAAAATTGGTTTTAAACAATTAAAACCTAAAAATATGCGTGATTTTAAAATAATGGTTACAAATTCGACCGGAATTATTTCTAATAGTATTAATTTTGCATAAAAAGTTAGCAAATAATAATTAATAATTGGAGAGCCAATAGAAAATTGTATAAGCTTGACACTAAAAGACTTTTAATTATCCTGTTTTTGGATTTATACTAAGGAATTGTTTTCGATATTCTCTTAGATGTTTTAACACTATTACAAAGTAGATAACAATAACGTTTGCTGAAAAATAGTAAAAAGTCTTGACGCCATCTGATCAAAGCTTTACTAATATGAAAAATGCGCAAATCAGAAGCTACATTTTCAGTTATTTTTTAGCAATCTAATATTTTTGATTTCTACAATTTTTTGAACACGCGAAATAAGAAAATATATCTTTAAGTCAATAACAAATGATAAAAGGAATACTATTATCATCATCATCATTTGCTAGCCACAAGGCTCTCACTCGCTAAGGGCATGGGCCTTAACAGACTCTCGAATGTTAGTCGAGGCTAAAGAAACTTGAGTCTTACACGTGACGTTAGGGCTCCATTTTTGTGTCCATAATACGAAGATCCAAACCGTCTTAGCGTGCAGCTTTTGCAAAGAGTTTTTTCTCTCTTGGGTGCTGACATTTGACGTATATCTTTCACCACTATTGGTATCGAATTTTACCCACCCAACTGTAGATAAGCATGAGGAAGAGGGTTTGTCTCAATATTCTCTCTCATATTTTCTATCGTTATCTGCTTATGACAAATCGCAAGTAATTATTAACCTTATCATGGGAAAGACCCTCTCAAAGAGAGGATCCCCTAGAAAGAAGGAAAAGGGACGATCGGTTTAGGGCTTTCCTTCTCAAGACATACTGGTTCTGAGACGATAGAAACATAAATACATACATGTACAATTTTTTTCTGATGTAATTTATTTTATTTAAAAAAATATCAAAGTTTTCTTTGAGTTTTAGTCCATTATGATGTCAAGGATATATAATAAATTTGTCTCGGGATTTTTTTTAAATCAAAAAAGTATAGATAAGCTTTATATTTAATACTTATTAGTTTGAGAGAGAGATTACTTAATTCAAATAATTTTTTATTGATCAACCTGATGACTACCCCCTAATTTTTATCAACTGCCATATATATTTATATTTTGTTTTAATCGCCAGATGAGGGTAAGTTAATGGTTTTCTAACATTTAAACCATTTTTTTTAACCATTTGTGATTTTTGCATAAAATATCACTATAGATGAAAATTTGGGGTGAATTTAATCGAAACAAATCGAGGTATTCTATTCCTCAATCACTATCATTGTCATTCAAAATTACTTAGATAAATATCCATAGAGCATTTCCTCTCAACATTCATCGCATTTCACGGTTCAAAACAATACAAAGAATTATTGGATTCATTGAACGAGATTTTATAAAATGTTTCTCTGCAAAAGATTGATTCAATTAATATTTCAATGGACCCGATTCTATATTATTTACTCTAAAAAATGATAATCAAAAACGAGGCACAGGTGTATGGTAGTTTTGCGTTTTTTTTTAGGAGAGCCATCGTTTCGCCCTCGCGCCCATTTTCCGACCTCTATCTGGAAAATGCCGCTTTGACGCATATTTACATTGGCGCCAGTTTTTGCATACGGATCCGCACTTCAGCACGCCTCAATTTCAGCACACAGCAGCTGAATACAACTCGGATAAATGTATTATAAACTTGGTCTGATCCCTGATAAATTCGCCAATCCAAAAGTTTTAAATGCAAATTGATGGTTTAAATTTAATTGCATTCATGAAACTCATTACGACGCTGCACTTGCGTCGTTATGGATTCGACGTCGCCATTTATTATTATTATTATTATTATTATTCCGATCGTAAACACGGCGGAGAAACTGCGATAGACGTTATTTTTTATCTTGACGCGGGTTTTTCATAGAAAATCAAGCAGTCAATTTAGCACTTCGTATGCTCAGGGTCTGCAATAAGCCGGGGCTTCTAATAAATTTCCAATAATGAAATGCTGCAGCTTGCATTGGAGCCTCCTTCGTCTTGTATTTTGCTCAGATAATGAAGAAATTTTTGAGTTTTATTGAAGCGCATAGCCAATCGTATCGCAATTCATTCGGTTTTATTTAATCATTCATTTTGTTTACGTTCCTTTTGCGACAATATTTTATTTAAATAAAATTTATCTTCTCTTTAACATTAATTAATAATTATATGTTTATTCCACTGTGTGAGATTATAAATTATTGCTTGATTATTTATTTATATTCTTCAGAAAGTACTTTTCGCAATTTCAAAGCAACGAATACATAATTAGGAACACTAACCCCATTAATGTTTAATTGGGGCTGAAATGTCTTTTTAAGTTTATGTAAAATGTATCTTAAAACATAAATAATTATATAATCAGTTTAGACTTAAGTAATATTTATATTAACATTTAATTGCTTGATTAATAATAGAATTCATATTAATAAAAAATCTTTGAGATTTTCTTCAGGAAAATTGAGCTTTTCCACTTAGCCTGAATAAATTTAATACAGCTTCCTTGCAAAATATGTCGTACTTACATTTATTTTCTAAATAATATAGTTTACAAGTTGAATATTAATTTTATACACATAAGATTTTCCGAATTTTCATCGTTATATATTTTTATATGACTTTGATTAGCTTATATTAAATTTTATAAAATTATCTTGATAGCCTTTTTTGTTTCAATGTAAACATCAAAAAATATTTTTAAAATATTAAATATTCTAATTTTGCTCATCTCGTACAATTGAATGCCTTCAATCTATGAAACGATTGAAAGCAATTTTATTTATGGTATTTTTTTTTAATAAATTTTAAAATAAGTATACCTATCAGACTGCTTAATGGGCAGTAGGCCAAACTTCATTTGATTACGAAACGAAAAATTAAAAAAAAAAAAAAGTAAAAACGAGACGCACGAGCCAGACGCCGACACTTTTATTCCGCAAATAGACCCAATGACACAAGGTTAACCGTGGAAAAAAGTGTTAAGCGACCCCCCACCCCGTTAGCAATTTAATGTCCGAGGGGCGGGGGAAACGGAGCGGCCCCTTAATTAATTGCCCCGGGATTGGCGCCCACCCAAGATGCGGGTTTTGATAAACAAACGCGAGAATTTTAAACGAAAACCGGCCCGCCCAATTTACGCTAAAATATGACAGGGCGGCCAACTCTTTAACACTGACTGGAAGATTAGGCGCTGATTAATACGCGACCAGGGGTTGGCCACCCCGCATCTAATTAAATGCACTCGCAATGCATTCGCTGCCCATGCACGGGAATATTTGGCGATTCATTTAATTAATTTAATGTTTTACTATGAATGGAATATTCGCAGTGTTATGGGGAATTGTAATAAAGTCAGAAAGGTTAATTATTTATTTATTTTGCCTACGATTCACCATATAAAGATTTGATGATTCGGGGGGAATAAGTCTCTTGCGCTAATATTCCCCCCAGTGTCAAAAAATGACACTGGTTAGATTTATTATTATTTTAGTTGGATTGAAATTTATATTATTTATTCAATATATGGCATAAAATTAATTAATCATAACGCGCCAACTACTTACATAAATATTTTTATTAAACATACGGAGGTAATGATTCTTTTCCTCTTATCCCCCTTCTTGACAGTGTTATGAAGAATTCCCTGAAATAATTTTTCGACACTTGATCCTTTACCCGATCCCTTACTCGTCTCAGTCTCAGTTAACTTATCAAATATGTAATTTGACCGTGAAAATTCAAGTTCTAGGAGGGAGCAGTATAGGGGGGACTGTCGAACTTGTCAGGGAGCGTTATAGGAGGGTTTACTGTAGTCAGAATTTACCCTTTCTTTTTTATGAGCATATATAATTAATTTATTATATATAAATAAAATAAATAAACAGATATAAACACATATATCCTATGGGAAGATTTACCCTCAGCACCCTGGGCCTCCAAAATTTACGGGGCATCAAAGTTCAGCTCTCAAAATGGTCACATTTTTAACCATATGCCCTAACTGTCCGGTAGATCATGGTGTACATTCCCCTTTATTTTTTTACAATCAATAGGGGTTTCATTACACAGGTAGCTTGTTAAGTTTAAAGAAAAAATAGTCACAAGTAATACTAATACACTTTTAAGTATAATGGTCTTTTTTGTCTGTGAATAATAACTAATATATTATATTACGGCATCAGACCCATAACTGTCTAAGAAAAACGATGCAAAGTATCAGGGCCCTCGGCATTTATGAAGCCCCCATTTATCGGCATTTAGGGGCCCTCAGGGGACCCATGATTTTTTCAAAAAAAAATGTAGACGAAATAAATTAATTATATAGTAAACAGATAAGACACAATTTAAAGTCTTTTTAATTAAAGATATGTGAAAATTAATCAGAGATTTTATTATGGCCAGAATTTTTATTTTTCATAATGTCATTTATTTAAGTGTTTTTTATTATGTTATATTAAATATTTAAATTTATATATGTTCAATCAATTAGTCTTCAGTATAGATTATTTTTTAATAATTCGTCTTTATAGAATATAATTTTTTGTGAGGGGAGGGGCCTCAAAATTAAGTGCTAAATCCACCACTATGTTTTTCTAAACATTTTTATTTCGTGTTATATAAGTGCATAATTTTTTCTTGGTCATCACGTACGATAACTATTCAGAAAAGCTATAGGCATACAAAAGCAATTTCAAATTTTGAAACGAATGATAAAATATTTTATTAAAAATATCTGTATCAGGAAATTAGTTATTATATTTTTACGGAGAGGTTCTATATTATTTCAATCGCCATTTCCGTACACGGGACTATATTTATGAGGAAAACCAAACAACAAGAAGACCGAATCCGCACCCGAGGACACGGCAAATCTTTTTTGGCACTTGATAAATAGCGCCATTGTTTAGAAAAATGCCGGGGCAGGGGCGCATTTTCAGTATTTATATTTGTTCATTGATCGTGTTTCGCTGATAAAAAAAATAAAAAATATAAAAAAAGGCGGGATAATAACTTGAAAATACACAGTGGCCGGGGCAGACAATGAATCATGGCGATATATGTGTTGGGTGCCCGTAAAGTGCCATAAAGCTAAAACACCAGCAGACTCGCGGCGCCACAATGGCGACACGAAAATGTAAAGGGTTAAGCCTTCTAAATAGAAATGCTGATTGATTATCCGAATTCGGGGGGCCCTAATGGCCCAGGGCGACCGCCCTTCCCGCACCGCAGCGCCCCACGGCACTTTTTGAACGGACCGCTTATGTTTAATTACGGAACCGGGGGGTGCGGAATCCGCCCCCGGCTGCGGATATTGTCCCTGGCCATGGACGTTTTATTAAGGTAAGGCTAAACGGAATTCTATAATGTAACGTACCCTTAATTATTCCGGTTAATTTAATTTTTTTCGATCGCTTGAAACGTGTTACAGAATAATAATAAATAAATATATATATTTATACAATAAGCACTGCTACAACGCGGCTTTCTATAACAGTCCCTCATATACCGTTCTGTCCTAGAACGATAATAAAGACGATGGAAAGTAAAGTAGAAGGTATACGGCGTTTGGGAAGAAAAAATCTATCATATCTCTAATACATTCACAACTGGACCGCATTGGAAGCTACTAAATTGTTCCAGCTCGATAAAAAAGAATAAGTAGATCGTCCCGAAGAAGAAAGATATTTTGAAGCTACTCTAGAAAGCAATTTTTAACATGATATTTAGCTATTTAATTGATTATGTCCTTTTCTGTTCAATAGTTTAAGGATTAATCGATTAAATTCGCTTTTATTACATTTAATTTGATCATTTTGTAATATAAGTAACTCTTAATAGTAAAAGAATTTATTAGCCAGAAATCGAAAGAGATGAGGATAGCTAAAGACTTATTTAATAATTTACATTTCTATAGAACCATAAGTTGTTTTAAATAGATAAAAATAGCCAAAAAAAAATGGTCAAACTATCCAAATGAGCTGAATGGGAATGTAAGTAACCAGGATTCAAGATCTATATATCTAAAACCAAGCTGATTATATTCGATAGAAGTTATAAGCTTCATATCGATCCATAAGCAAATCAAGATCCGATAATCTCGCTGATCTGAGAGGGTAGAGAAATTAATCTACAGTAAACCTTCATACAACGCTACCTGCCTTAAAGTATAGCTGAGATGTATGATGCGGAAGATCCTGAAGAACATTAATTAATTAAGTATGAGAAGTACTAAAATATGAAGACGAACTTCTTTCTCTACTAATTAATTTATTTTGCGTTTTTATTATTCTGGTTTTATAATCATTTTTAAATACTTGTACACATTAGTGGCTTGTAGGTAAAATATGTGGTGGTTTTCATATTTTATTTAAATTACAAAAAAAATAAGTGACAATTGACACGTGACTCAACGAGTTCTGTTCTAGCGCGACATAGTGCTTAGAAACTGAACCCCCCCCCCCCGTACTCTGCTACCGGCCCGCATCCATCCAATACCCGACGCCGGCAGCACTCTTAGTCTACACTGCGAGGAGAAACACTGCCCACGTAGACACCGACCGAATTAATAAATATAAATTGTATTTATATGTTCGTAATTATAATATATAATCAATAGACACATATATATTATAAACATATATGTTTCTTCAATTTGCTTAGGGGTTCTGCAGCTCCGCAGTGTATATGAACGAGCTACCCCTGCTTAAACATTTAGTTATTAGTGTTAGAAGGACCCAAATGTAATGTCGTATTTTTTTTAATGAAATAATGCTACAATGAGCGAAAAAGCTGATAATCGGATGGAGCCAGGTCTGGAGAATAAACTGGATGCAATAAATCTGTTAAACCTAATGTTGTGACTTTCTCCTTCAGTAACTTTCAGATACCGCGCCTCATGTGTTTGTTTCTCTCAGTCAACGCTTGGGGTACCCAAATGCCTTATTTTTTAATCTTTTTAATTTTTTCAGGTATCTTTGAGTTGACGACCATGAAGTATGACTCGATAATTTTTCGATACTAAGAGTCAGATTTTTTTCAACCTCTTCTTTCAGGGCTGCTTTATCCACTTCACGCAAATTCAAATCAATTTTGCCCGATTTTAATTTTATGAACCATCTTTGACATTTCCTGATGTTTAATGTGTCACCATAAACATCGCAAACATTTTCTGTTGCCTCCGTTGCTTTTTTTTTTACGTGAATCAGAAACAGCATTCATCTATGCAAATTTTCTTCCGAAGGACACGTCTCGATCAATATTAAAGGACAAGATTGGAGACTTCTCACGACACACAAAATATTCAAACACGTCTTTTTCAGTCAAAGGACTGAAGAAAACTAATCTGAAACTATGCTTTCCGAAAATACGACATTACATTTGGGTCCATTTAATATATAATAATTAAGTTTAAATATTTTTTTGAATTAATATCCGGGGGCCATGTTATATTCATCACTGTTGTATATTGAAGAAAAAAATGTAAGGGGTCCACGAAGAAAATTATTCAATTAAAAGGTAAATGTAGGGAAAAGGTTAAGAATTTATATCATGGAATAATATTTCATATAAAAATTGACTTATAATATATTATATTATATACATGTCCGTAAAGTGGTGGTGAATGTTCTTTTAATTGAATAAATTCCAAATGTACTGTCGCGGAGAGCGCTCTCTGACTAAATATCAACAAAATCGTTTAGCTTCTTATATCCTACGCAAAGTATTTCGTATCTATAAGTATTAATAAAATATAATAGTTTTGTGTTGTTAACATCTTTAGTAATATAGCAAAATGGAATTTAAAAAAAATGGAGTTCACTTAGAGCCGGCGCATTGTCCGTGAGCATGATTTGAAAAGCCATTATTCACTGCATTTTAGAGGTCTGAACTTTATGTTCACACTTGAGCGTGAAAAGATGGAGATGGAGAAAAGTCGAACGTCTGGTGTTTGGAATGAGAAGCGGAGGGTTATGGAAGATGCACGGGTGAATCCGCGCGGAAAACAGAAGGGGGCAGCGACGGCGGCGGCGGCGGCAGCGGTAGGGAGGGGGCGCGGAAAATGAGACGCGAAAATATGGAAAATCGCCTTCGTAATAAGTCGTTGATTAAATAACCGGTTTATATTGCGGGAATGCGATCGCTTACAGGAATTCCTGATCCGGACATCCGATTCGAATTCAAATGTCGAGCAACCCGTCGACACGGGGGTGGGGTTAATGGCCGATAACGCTATCGTCTGAAGCCATCGTAAACAATCGGCTGTCGACAACGTGTAATCCGTGCCGAGGCACTTGAGTGCGGCCTAAATAATCAAACCGGTTGCTCTGCACGGGGGCCTCTTTGTTAATTCATGCGCAAACAATCGGCGGCGCTATCTCGCTCCGTATTAAATATTTTCCGCGAATGACTTTTCCCAGCGCCAAATTAAGAAAAGCCGATGTGTATAAATAATGCAGGAACAAGAAACACGTACGAGGCGACGGACGAGACGCGCATAAGTAATTTGCGCCCGATTATGCATGCGCACAGGAAATGTGTTTGTTTGAAATGTATACCGCGCTTAAATGGTATATAATCACCATTGCATAAAGGGAAAATGGCCGGAAAATCGGTTATATATATATGTGTGAAAAAAGCGGAATTTTATGCTCATATAAAAATAAAACAACTGAAAACCGGATTTTTATACACTTTTGTTATTAAATATTATACGTTGACTGAAAGCAGACGAGATGATATTTAGATAGGAAAATTCAGGAAAACTCTTGACGTTTTGAGTACCAGCCCTTTTGAAGTTGTACAAAAATATGTTTTTTTAACCCGAAGAAACTATTTCTTATACCAACAATATTCAGGAAGGAAAACTGTTACAAGCGCCGTGAAAATTTTCTTTGAATATCAGGTTATTCGGTCGAAAAGGACATATCTCTCGGTAGAAATGACCTATTATCATCTTTTTAATAAATTGTTTGTTCCATGCCTTTTTTCACTTCGTCTAAAGATCGAACAAATAATATTTTAAGGAGTTGAATGGAGAAATAGCGGATGAAAAATGGGATACTATTTTTCATCCGCCATATAGTCTTGATCAATCCAAACTCCTTTAATTTATTTTTAGTCATTTTCCATATACGGAGTCAGACCACCATTATATTTTTAGGTTACGATATTCATTGGGAAAAAAATAAGAAGCATATGGTTTGATCTGATATTAAACTCAAAAGAAGATATTATTTATTTTCAAATTAAATTGCGAAACTTGGTTCAAGATGCTTGTTAAAAAATCTTTTGGACCAACACGTCTGACCCACGGAGTGGAAAAGGGTAAAGTTTTTTACTAAGGCACGGTATACGTTACTTGTGATTGTTTTATTGTAAGGAAGGACTCCGTCATAAATTATATCTTTTGTATCCCACTTTACACTGAAAAGCACTTTTTATATTTCATCGACTCAAGAAAGAGCTGGATTTTTTTAGAAGATAAAATATTTTTTAAAGGAAAGTTAAACACTTTTGATAATTTTTGGCAATGAAAATATTTTAATACTCTATTCAGAGTCAATCTTATGACAATAAGTATTTAGATAATTTAGATCAAATCTTAACAAAATTACTTTTTGTAAATAATGTATTAATAAAACAAAAAGTCGAATAAATTTGTAACAAGTTCCAAAGAAAAATAGTAAAAAAATATCTCAAAATACTAGAAGATGAACGTCAGCTTTACAACTTAACAACCGTGGATCTTAAATAATCTTTATTGATTCTTGACCTAAAATATATTAAATTACAAAACCCATCTCAGATTCCTCCTATCGAGGATATCCAGTTGTCGCTTATTCTGCTTTGTCAGAACCCAACATTCTGACTTGTATGTTAGGACGGGTCTGATGAAAATCATGTAGAGCTTGATTTTGGTCTTGCTTGAGAAGAATCTCGACCATAGATGTTGTTGAAGTCTTTTGTAATAAGTGAACTGAGATATGTGAATTCCTGGACGGTCTCGAAGCTGTACTCTATGACTGTCAGGGTTTCGAGGATTCATCACGTCTCATTGATCCTCAATCCTACACTGATTTATTAAGAATGAGTCTCTTGTTACTCCTTTGAATATGCTTATGTTTGTTTGTTTAATTTCCCATTTTCCCTTTTTAACAATTATTTAGTATAGACAAAATGAGTACTGGATCGTTTATGTATGATTGTGATACAAAACAATTCAGCAGGACATTGTTACGAGGTGTTGCCATATGGCAACACTGATTTACAATGGTTTAAGCTCTATAAGAGTTGCTTAATTGAGAGGTTCGCTAAACTGACACCGCAACGTCAAAAGTTAAGAGATGTGTGCCCTCAATCCCTATATCCTCTTGCACCGCACATTGTCCGATCTGACACCGGGCTGCGGCAAAACCCTGTGTATAACCCTGTCCACCCCCTCCCGGTACACACACACGTCCCCCTCCCGCCCCCGCTCCCCTGCCCGCTCCCCCGTCTATCCAGTCACAGCCAGAGGGAGCTTCGGATTTATACGATGGCAAAACTAAGTGACACATATAATTTATGATTTCTGCTGACAGATTTATGAATTTGACGCGCGCAATGGACGCGAGAATTAATCGGCCGTCGATGGGTGATTGGTGACTGGGGCCATGGCCGATTTCAATTATTTATCTTCCATATTTTTTTGTTTCGCCCGCCGGCATTCGTCCGGGGCGTGGTACGACAGGGACGGACTCGTGGTGGGGACACCGAGCACACACACAGGCCGACCTTTGTCTCCTCCAATTAATTCAAAGCGATTTATGTGAGACAAAGGCTTTATGGCTCTCGGTTGACGGCTGCGAAAGGTTGCGAATTTTTCGCGGAGCGCCCGTGAAATAAACGCCCGGGCGCTTTCAAAAGCGCCGCGAACAACCGGTTACCCTCTACCCCCAATCCCGTCCCATTTCCTACCATCATACCCACCTTGCCACAGAAAATTCAAATACCGGATATGAATGCGACGAGTGGACAAGCATAATACCTAACGGTTTGTGGGTGGCTGAAACGCTTGCTGGGGAGGGGAGTGGGGTGGGGATTTACAGCCGATTGCACCTAGATAACGTACAGGCTTTATCTCATCATAAATTAAATGCGAGATGTATACAAAAAGTAATAAATCATGATTTTTGCTTGTCTTTTTAAATAAATAATCATGTTATCACGATATAAGTCAATACACTCGATCAGGGGTCGGCAACTTTATGAAATATGCCGCACTGCTAAAAAAAATATTTTGTCTCTAAATTTAACAATAATAATTGCCTATATTTAAAAATTGTTTATCCCTTATATACAATTCAAAAGCATTCAATAATATTGTTATGTACTTGCTAAAGCTCTTTATAACTTAAAGGGAGTTATTTCTGTACTGTACTTAAATTTGAGACCTTACAAGGTTAATAAAAAAATATTAATATATAAGAATCAACATATATTTTTTAAATTATTACATTTTTTACAAACTCAATTAAAAAGCTCTTCTTACGTTACAACTTTTTTTTAAAATGTGAAAATTATTTTAGGGAACCTGAAAAAAATCACGTGCTGTTTGTGTCCAGTACTAGCTTTGTTTAGGTTTATTTATGAGTAATAAAATTTATATTATTGTTAACCCTTTGACTGCGGGTCGTCGATTTTTCGACGCTCGTGTTATGTGCGAAAAAGCGGGGGCGTAGAATTTTCGACGTTCAAGGTATGAGTCATTATTATTACGGATATCGCGACACCTGATTGCGTACCACCCCTTTTTTTAGATAAGTCAGTATGGAACAATGTATTTTTTATATTTTTTTATATGAAAATTATTGTTGGTTTTTATTTTATTGGAAAAAAAAATCAAAATTCACGACACGCAACTTTCTGATGATTTTTAAGTTAACTTAGCTTCTGATGTTTATAGTACCTTTTGATGCCACCAAGTCAAAGGGTTAAGGTCAAGAAATGTCGAAACCAGAATTTATGAAGAAGGCATCAAAAATTGCACGCTACATTTTTTGACCAGGGTTTAATTGTCAGCCAAGAATTATCGTGGAGAATTAAAGGTATTAAATATATGATAAAGTGATTAAATCACGTAGATGTCAAATCTAGATTTCAATTGTTTAAATAAAAAAAAATCTAAATGATACATCTAAATCAAGACGACCTTTCAAATTTGTTTGTGGCATATTGAGGTCCCTGGTAGAGTCAGATCCTCACTTAACCATCAAGGAATTGTCGTGGAGACTTGAAACTTTGAGGTCCCCTGTATAGTACATTTTCCACGCATCGGTTAAACAAATAAAATAGGAATTTATACAGAAAATATACAATTCTTTGTTGTCGAAAAGAATTCGACCCCTTTTACACAAAATTGTAACTTGAGATAAGTACTGGATCGTTTACGATAACACATGAGGCTTCCTTACAAACAAACTATCCTTCCTATCCTGAAGCTTGGTTTTTTACTCCCAAAAAGTTATTTTAGACGCTTAGTGGAATTTATAAGGTATTTTAATTAAGAAATATTAAAACCGGATAAAAGGTTACTTATTTTGTTAAACAAAAAAAAATAAACGCCCTTATAAAACAATAAAGACCCAAGACAAAATTCAGGAGGTAAACTGGGGCGTTCTAAAATAACCTTCATGTTCGCCAGACCTTGCTCCTTCTGATAATTCCTTTCTCTTTAAGCCCATGGAGCACAGTTTAAGAGAATACTACAGAAACGAGTATTACGAATTAAAACCAAAAAGTTTTTGCAATAAAAAGTATTAAAATCTCCAAGAAATAATCATAATCGAAATTATTACACAATATATTTGACATAAAAATTGCAGGATTTCTTTCGAGTCCTCATAATTTATTATGTAAATATAAAGATTAAGTTCATATATATAAAATTACCTTAAAATACGGCTCTTTATTCAGAAAAACTCTCCAATTGTATTTAATTATTTTATTAAGATTTAAGAAAATGTATTATTTGAACCGTGCTGATATATTTTTAAAACAAATCAGACACAATATACGAATATGATATTATTAAAAATGATTAGTATGAATATTGTACGTCAGAGTATCTAGAAAAGGTCAGATTTAACATAAATAGTTGTATATATAGATCAGATTTAATATAATAGTTTGATCTATATTAAGATGATCTTTGATCTAAACAATATTAATATGGGAATGTTGTTATTATTTAAACAACGAGGTGCGCTATTTAAAGCAAAAGCTCGCTGTGATAACCTAGCCGTGCCGATGGGGTCTATTTGGGACCCCAAGTTTTTGATATAAATCCTATATGTTCTAAACTTGTAGTATTTATCTAAAAAATAAATAATTTGTTTAAACAATAAATATAAATAATCATTGATCCTTAAACACCGCGCATGTGCAAGTGGGAGCGAGAAAAAATATCGTGTTGTGCAAGCGGAGAAACATTAATTAGTCATCACCTAATCTACTTGTTAGCCCATCAATGTACAGGACTATAATCCATGTTTTTAATCTTCAATGATCCTAGCTGTATCCTGATCCTAGATTATTGCCTAATAATGTTATCATTTTTTTTATATTAGATTTTATTTAGAGTCGAATGAAAAGATTTTTTCTCCATCGATCGTTTATAAATTCAATACAACATCAATGTAATAAACAATAATAAATAATAAATCAGTCTCATTACCATAAATAGGCCATCAATGCCGCAGGGCTCGGCATAACCCGAATTGATTAATCTAATAAAAATAATTCGCCAAATTAATCATCGAAACGAGA
>JAGXCT010034074.1:9996-20007 GCA_022495035.1 Philopotamus ludificatus
GAAGTCTGGCCACTCTGACGATAGATTGTGTAGTTGGTAGAGCTTCTCTTTGCTTTGAACATCTCCAAATATCCGTCTCAGAATCTCTCTTCTCAAGGACATCAATTGGTGCTCATCTTGGTTTGCCAAAACCCAACATTCAGACCCGTATGTTACGACGGGGCTGATGAGGGTCATGTAAGCTTGACTTTGACCTTCCTCGAGAGGAAGACCGTAGATGCTGCTAAAGTCCAAAGTAGCGCCGGTTTTCCAGCATGGTTCTTCTCCATACCTCCAAATTGGTTACATTATTATTTATAATAAGTGAGTCAAGATATGTGATGGACTTACTCTTCAACTGTCAGAGGTTCAAAGATTCGTCCTTGGCATATAGGGATGTATTTTGTCTTGGTCTCATTGATACCATAGAGCCGGGTCACAAGATCTGGCAAGAATCTGTACCGATTCAAGCTTTAACAGTATTCTTTACTTGTTGATTGTGTTCACTTCATTCATGCTTTGCATTATTTTGAAAATAAAATGAAAACTGTGATACAATCCTTCTACCTTCTTTCAGCAATTCTAATCGCGTGATGTCAACCATTTCGGGAAATAATGGTTGCCAACGTAATTCTTATAATTCTTCTATTTTCCACATTTAGAAATACAACTCTTTTCTGGAGAAAGTTAAAAGATTCTTGCCCCGGGAGTATAGCTTTTTTTTTTTACACTTATCTTGTCTGAGAATTAAAATATTATTCCTTTCAAATCTATTATTTTATCAAGTGTAAGGACTTTCGAGACTTGAAGTACGTTTTCAAGTACATGTATTATTCCCGTGCCACTAAATACATACCAAATTCCAGATCCCATTTGTTCCATTGATGTTCCCTAAATCCCAGATCAGAAATTATCATTCCAGAGCTTATATTACAAGTTGCTAGGTCATATTTTCGGAAAAACACTGCGTGTTTTCTAATCCCCCCAGATTTTGATTTTTTTTTTTCATGTATTTATCTAGAAAAGTAGCTCTGAGAAAGTTCAAAAGAAAATTAAACATGAAGGAACAACGACACAGGAATCGAATCCCAATTGCCAAGCTTGTGGCAAGCCTGTGTATGCCATGGAGAGAATCAAAGCTGAAAAGCTGTCTTGGCATAAAGAATGCTTCCGGTGTAAAGAATGTAACAAATTGCTGAAGTGAGTTAAACAGATCGCTACGATCAATAACGATTATAGAACACGATTTTGATCGTTTTATTTATGTTTCAGAGTTGAAAGCTTTCAGAGCCATCTGAGTAATGTTTATTGCAAGCCACATTTCAAATTGCTCTTCGCTCCAAAGGCAGTGGAAGAAGATGAACAAGAAAAAAGTAAACAACAATTCTATTTTACATGTATTTCATATTACACGGTTTTATTGTCAAAGAAGATACATGTTTTAAGACGGATCGTGTTTCAGAAGAGAGTTGTTCAAGGAATATATTTTATATTTAATTTCAGAGCGACCAAAGAAGCATCTGATGATCATATGCGAAAGTAATCCTGTTGAATTGCCACCGGATGTCTTCAGAGGTATTAAAATAATTAACTAATAGTTTTATAAACGATTAAAAATATGTTATATTTACAGCTTCGGATAAGCCTGATCTAGGATTAGAAGAATTGAGCGCTCTAGATGTAAAATCTCGTTTTCAAATGTTTGAACAAGGCCCTCAAGAGCCGGAGAAGAAACCATTGGAGCATCCGCTGTCTAGGGATAAGAGTTCAACGCTCTTATCCAAACTTGCCAGGTAAATTTTTCAATAAAATCACAGATTATTCTAGCACAACCGATTGTAATGGATTTACTATTGTTTAGGTTTAAATCCAAAGGCATGGACATAGGAGTTTCTGATGAATACTTGAATGGAATTCCGATTGAACCAAGCTCAAGCGAAGGAGAAGACGATGACGGTATGGAATTAATAATATTTATAATATTACATAAAACAAAAGTATTAATATCTTTGATTATATTTTAGATCCTGATTCAACTCTCAGAAAATCGCAAAAGCAAACAGCACAGCGAGAGCAGCCAGTATCGTTTTGCAATATGTCAGAAATCTTAGGAAAATTCGAGTCTGGTGATGTCAACTCCAAGGAGAGACGCGATGAAAGGAAACAGGAAATCCAATCGATTCGCAGTAGATTATTTATGGTAGGCATTTATATCTCTTACTAACACAGAAATTACTAAAACTTCTCTACTTATGAAAGTAGAGAAGTTTTAGTACTATCTGGAAGTTATTATTCAGGAACAAAGTCCGGCGAATATTAAAGATGTGATAGAACTTTTAAATTCTTTATCTTTTAAACCAAGAAATACATTATCATCATATTCATGTAATAATTATGTGTTTTATTTTAGGGAAAGCAAGCCAAAATTAAAGAAATGTACCAGCAATCAGTGTTGCAGAGTGAACAGAGTAAGTTTTTGATTATATATATTTCAATATAACAGCTTATTTATGTATGTTTTACTTTTCAGGTGTCACATCTGCTGAAAAGATAGCAAAGGAAATACAAATGGACACTGAAAAGGCCAGTACAATCAAGGAGAAGTTTGAAAAGGGCGAAGTGTACAAAGACGACGAGGCACAGAAAGCCAGGGACCTCGACGACAAGGCCTTGATCAGCGCGGGTATCAGCAAAAAATCTCGTTCCATGTTCCAAGAAATCGACGCTAACATCATGAGCAATGGTCCTCTTTCACCACCGCCGAAGAGTGTTGAGCCACGTCGCAAGGAGAAGGTACATATCTTAAAATACCAACCAATACACCCTGGGAAGGAAAACCCTAATTGAAGTTCGATACATTTGCTCTTGACTATGGGGACCTCTCCTTTGAAAAGGTTCTTACCTTGATGAAAAGATTGCTATACCGCAATAAGTGAATACCGATATAAACCCCCTCCCATTTGCTGGGACACAGTAAGGAGGGTAAAATCCGTACCATCAATGGTAGAAGATACACGTTTAATCCCAGTAATGATTAAGAGAAGGAAACCTCTTTATAAAAAACCGCATACCAAGTCGGTATGGACGTAAAAGGGGAGCCCTCACTCACATCAATGATGATGATGACGATGATGTCCATATATTGATTCTAGATTAAAATAAATTATGTACTTTCAGCCGTTTATACCCAAGGACGTGGTGAGGGCAGCTGATAGAGTGGACGATGTCAAAATAGAGACGGTTGACGTTTCGAATAAGTTCAAATTCTTTGAGACTTTCCAGCCCAAGGAGGTTCGCAAACAGTTTCGCATGACTCCACCTAGAGAATCAGATAAGGTAAGAATTTTACAAATATTTTTACACAAGAAATACATCATCTCTTCTTAAGAATTGGCATCCTCTGTCAGTATCCTCTAGCGTAGCCTTGACCCTCTACTTTTTCCATGGTTTCCAACTTCTAAGTATTTTATTTCTACTTGATCATCGTTAAGATTTACAGAATGTTTACTTTTCTATCTCAGAGTTTGTTTTCATTATATAGATTCAATACTTTCTAATATGACAAGCTTTGGTTTAACCCTTTAGCTGCTACAAAAAACGACGATATATCGTTGTTTAGCAGTCAAAGGTTTAACTAAAAAAAAACATATGTTTTCTGGCATCAATGCTAATGATCGGTACCTAATTATATACACTAATGTTATATTTATTATAGAACAAATAAGTCAAGGTCTCAGAAACATTCTCCATACGAAAAATCGTTTCTCAAAAATACACTGGTAATCAAAATCAGATTAAAATTCTACCTCATTTTAAAAAAATCAGTTACAAATCTAAGAGACGTTTTATAAATACAATTAAAATACAACCCTGGAACTGGACCGAAAAGAAATAACGGGTCATCGGTTTTTAAATGACATTTTTAATACAAATAAAAAACAATTAGAACATTATTACTCGGAGATGAACTGAAAACTGAAAAAACAGTTATTTTTCCGAAACAAAAACTGCATCGGAACTGACATATTTTTTTTAATTAAGCCGAATTAAAATATAACGATTCAAAGCCCTGAAACAGTCAAAGGGCTAAAGATATTTTATCCAGAACTTTATTTTTTTCGGAACGAAAACCGGAGCTGAACCGAAATATATACCGTTTTATTTCGGTTTGGTATATTTTAAAAAAATATTTATAAGATACGATAGTTTAAAAGAAAACAGTCAACCCTCCTATAACGCTGACATAGGGAATACGCTATAGAAGACTAGGCACCCATACAAAATTTGGGGTTTGGTTATTTTTATTGGTACTTTGTAAATCGACAATATCAATACATCAAACATTTTTTCATTCACATATTTAGTAATTTGACCTTGAAAATTTAGCGATTTGTAGAAAAGGTCGAAAAAACACCAGAATCGAACCGATATATTTTATAAAAAAAATATTTTTATTAATTTTTAGAAAGAATCACCTGATCAAGAACTGTATCGAGATCCGACGATAGTCAGAGAGGTCGACACCAACGGCGTCAGCGATTCGGTGATTGCAAATCAACGGCACACAGCATCCAAGATGATCAACGTCTTCAAACAGATGGAAGAAGACACTAAAAAAGAACAGAGACACGGTACGCAACAATAATTTCGATAGACATCAACAACATATTGATATCAATATAATACTTTTAGGACCAAAACCGTTGAAATGCTTCACTCCCCCTCCCCCCGGCGCGGACTATCACGCGCCATCATCATCAGAAGGCGAGCAAGATTATACTGATGATGAAAATTCCGACGATTACAGCCAAGAAGAGGACGATGAAGAGAATGTAAAGCGATACAGCGTCGACGATGAAGCACTGAAACAGGTAATTAATTTTATTCGATTACTTGACGGCCATTTTTTGAAATTGTTAATAAATATTTCTTTTTAAATAGGCTCAGGCATTAGCGCGGGCTAAGAATCTAAGGAATAGATTTGAAAATTGGTCAGAACACGAGCCAAAATTGAACCAATCGCCTTCGGTCGTCTTAGAGTTTCATAATATGGACGGAAAGGACGAATCTCAAATAGAGACAGCCAAGAGGTTATTATTTTATTTATTCTTAATAATATTTTAAGGATTTAATTAATCTAATATATTTTAATTAATACTCCCATATTAAAAAAAGGAGAGAAATGTTGTTCAAGATGATTCTGCATAAATACATATTTCATCATATTGAAAGTAGAATTATCAATGATCAATAGGGATTTCGGCTTGGACGCTCAAGTCACTGGCCTTCTTGGTTTTTTTTTTAATTTTTGTGATAAGGCAACGGATAAGAGGGTCCAAGTCGACGCTCTTATATCTATAACTACTTTGAAAAAGCGTTTGGGTCCAAGTCGATCATGCTAGACTCCTTTTGAAACTAGATCGTTTTGGGTTTTCGGATAATCTCCTACAGTTCTTCTCGAGTTACCTTAAGGTGCGTTTCCGAACTCCGCACACTTTCGACGCGATGAGCGACGGCAAATGATCGCTACCTACATTCCGTGTAATTGTTACTTTTAAGTGCGCAGTGGGCAGTGCGCGGAAATACAATGTAGGTATTTACTTAAATCGCTCATCGTCGCTTTAACACTGAGTTCAAGGAAGCACCTGAAAACAATATGTGATGGGCTCCCAAACGTCATTATGCAGTACAATACTACCTTCCGGAATTCCACAGGGTCAAATTTAGGACCTTTATTATTTGTCTTATTTATAAATGAAGTATTCATCAGGTCCTTGGTGTAAATTCTCTTTTCATGAACCGAGCTTCCAGCGAATGCCCGCTTTGTTGCAGTTTGACATTAATTCTTTGCACGATTGGGCAATATTAAATCGCCTTTCATTAAATATTGGAAAATGTCAAACAATGACATTTGAACAATGACAATGAAATTTCTAGACCAAAATAGGCCATTATCTTTAATCATAGACTTTGGGAACGTACTTTTCCTAAGCAATCGTCTGATAAGATCCGGGTATTTTGTTAGATTCCAAGTTAAAATTTAGTTTGTATCGGACGTGTGTATGAGATAATCAAGAATGTTGGGCTTCGTCTTGAGAAATTCTCATCACATACGTAGCACCTTAGTCATACGAGTGCTATACGATGCATTGGTTCGGAGCTTGCTTGAATCGGGTTCCATTATATGGGCGCCTTATAACGTCTCGAATTCCCTCAGATTGGAAAGGATACAGAAGAAATTTCTTAGATATCTCTACATGAGGGAGCTCGGATTCTACCCAAGTTTATAGCCCAACGCATGGGTACAGGGCTGTCTGGGATATGTACTCTCGAGAAAAGAAGGTCGATCTACTTGCCTTATTAGTTGCCCTTATGGGGGTTAGTTGCCCTTACTACCATCGAGCTCGTTCGTGTGTACTTTTTCTTCCGCCAAATGTAAGGACAGGTGCTCTCGGATACTCTCCAGTAACCAGAGCTATTACTCTGCTCAACAACTTGGCTGACTATGTAGATATCATCATCATCATTTGCCAGCCACAAGGCTCTCACTCGTTTAGGGCATGGGCCTTACCAAACTCTCGAATGGCAGTCGACGCCAAAAGAACCTGAGTCTCACACGTGACGTGAGGGCTCCCCTTTCGTGTCCATACCTCGAAGATCCAAGCCGTCTTAATATGCGGTTTTTTGTAAAGAGTTTCCCTGTCTTGGCCATTGCTGGCATTAGACGTCCATCTTCTACAATGTTGGCATCGGATTTACCCTCTCGACTGTGTCCAGGCAAGTAGGGGGGGGGGGGGGTTAGTTCTGTCCATTTATGTTAACAATTTATACGTTATTTTCTTTATTTCACTGTTTTTTGTTGTTGTTATTTTACATCATTATGTATTATCATTTTCATGTTACTATTATGTTTTTATGCGTGATTGGCGACCTGGGTTATTCTGTAAAGCCAATCACGCATTGTTATGATAAATAAATAAATAATAAATGAGCATATTTTTGCAGTCTTCGTAATAAATTTGAATCGATGCGTACTTCAAATGTTGTCAAAACCATGTCACAGACTAAAGTTAATAGATTTGTGGTGAGTTTCATGGATTATTTTTTTATTCAAATTTAAATAGTTGTTCGGTCTAAGCGTTAATTTTATCGACCATTTCCAGTAACTCAACATGCATTTCAGTGAAGTCTGATTATTGAATTATTTCAAGAGCAAACATTCTATGGATTCGTCGACGAGATGAATTGGCAATGATCAAGATTCAAATGTATTTTTTAATGTGATTTATATGTGAATGTTTATGAATTATAATTTTTATTATGATTGTTATTTTCGTTGAGTAATATATAGCAAATTTTGGTTATTATGCGATTGGCTATGAAAATTTTATAATAATTTTTCTATCGAAATAAATATAAAGTCTTAAAAAAAAATTAGCTTTTTCATTACAGTCTGCCAAATAAATGGTACAAACAGAAGTCTGCCATATTTCGGAATCTTAAAAAGAATCATGATTGATCTCAAATATGATGTAAATTGTTAATTATGTTTGATGGCAGATTTTGACTCAAATGCACTGATAATTTATGAGAATCGGGAGTATTTTAAATTAAATTATTTTTAATTGTTTTTATATGGTTTTTGATAAATCCGCTTTTGAATAAAATTAATTGAATGCATAATTTTTAACAATGAATCATTATTTTATTGTTAGTTTGAAATAAAAATGTATTTTTTTATTAATTTATTTGTATTCAATTTATATAAAAAAAAATACAGATTAAAGTTGATTAGAAAATTATTTTGTAAAATTTTGTACTGTGTTTTCCCAAAAATAAAAGCTAGTTACAATAAACACTCCTATAACGCTTCCTGCTATACCGCGGTTTTCAATAACAAGTTTGACAGTCCGTCTTAGGCCCTCTACACACGAGAATCAAAAACAAGTCGCGGTGTTTCGTGACCACGCCCACGTGTAGGGCTGGGGGTCCGTGGAGACGTCGATTGAGACCAAACAATGTTTTTTCTCGCTCGCTACCGATACAATGTGCCGTAAGTGCGAGTAAAACGTATACAATTAAACCCCCACTAACACTAAAATCGGGACCGTGTTATTTGGAGTCGTGTAATTGAGGGAATGAAGCCGTCCGGCTGTGTGCGTATAGCCTGGCACGTGTTGAATATAGAGACGCTAGCCAACGTTTGACTGTATGTGAATGCGACCGTGCAATTGGGGGATTTGCGGCGAATATTTTAACTCAGTGCGTAATTCGGAGTAGTGTAATTGGGCGTTCCACTGTACTAGAAAAAATTGACGGTCGAACTACTACGAGTCTCTTTGGTTTTTATAACGCAGGTTTACTATAACGTGATGCCGATTTCTTCGTTATAGGAGGGCTGACTATAATGATGATACAAAAAGAGAGTGTAAGAAAATGATCGTGGAAGTCTATCAAGGCAAGAATCTCACGAATAACTCTCCAATTGGAAGATGTTGAATCTTTTTTGTTTGTGAAGCTGAGAATGAACTTCCACAATAAAAAGAGAACAAAAAATAAATTAAAGTGCATATTTTAGAGCCAAAATGAGTGCAGGCGGCCCTCGACTTACGCATACAATTGGTTCGTGAAAATGTGTGCGAATGTTGAATGTCTGAAAGTAGAGGGATGTGAATAAACATTGAAAAAATCAGTGATACTAAAATTGGCTTCAATTTGAAATCACAAGGTAAGTTTCCATCAAGAATTAATCTCAATCGGTTTTTAGTAGGTTTATGTCAAGGAGCAACTGATTCTTTCATTGACAGGAATGTACGATTAGGCGGTTTTTACAAAATTAAACCCTTCGCCTAAATTGAATATTAGCTAGGAGAATATTCTCCATCCACAATAATTTTGGATAATGAGGATAAGTTCTTTTGCAGCATATTTATCTGTGTCAGCCGAGGACTACATTTAATGTATTTAATCAGCTATTACTCGAAACTTGAGCTTGAAACACCGTTTTAGAATCTTTTTTTAATCAGGTCTCCTAATCTTAGCACTTAAAACCTGGGGCATTGTGTTGATGTTGAACATCAATCCATGATGACAAAAAAAACGCTTTAACCGATCCCTCACGACGGCTCAAAACAAACCCCGTTGGCCGATGGGGGTATATTTTGTATGAAAAGAGACCCCAAAAAGTCAAGAATTAATAAATTCTTCGACAATACCTTGACATTTAACAAAAAAAAACGATTATTAATAAAAATAGTTATTCGTGATATATATTAGTAAAAAAATCCAAAATATCGATCTAATTTTGAATTTTATACTAATTAATGAGACGCGGATATCGCATTAATTAGTAGAAAAATCGCACCCGTGCGAATGGAAAACAATATTGTTGGGTTTATTTATTTTTTTCGCAATTGCAGACAATAAAGGTAAATGATTATTTATATTTATTGTTTAGACTATTTTAGACAAATATAAAAAGTTTGTGACATGTAGGATTTATATTAAAAGAGTTATTCGAGAAAAATCACGAACTTGGGGTACAGATAGACCCCATCGGCACGGCTAGGTTAACAATTGAAGAATAACTAAAAATGTCACAACATCTGGAAAGCTATTCTTTGGAAAAAAAGACCCCACCCCAATTTCGATCATGTTCGGAAGAATTGCAAGCATTTAAACAGAGAACTTAACCCTTTCCACTCTGGCCACTTTTAGATCCGATTAAAAAAATACATTATTCTTTTTAACCGATCCGCCACAGCCGCTCGAAACTAACGGCGTCGGCCGATGGGGGGTTTATTTAGTATGAAATGAATGTATAAAAAATAGACCCCAAGCATTTCAAGTCAAGATATTGTTGAAAAACTTGGGGTCCCAAATAGAACCCATCGGTACGGCTAGGTTAAATTTAATTATGGGATCAATATGTCTGGCCCACGGAGTGGAATAGGTCCAAAAATGACTTGAATCAAAAATGAATGATGATGATGATTTCGTATGGCTTTTACTTTGCCATTCTTCGCATGCTCG
>JAGXCT010034074.1:25628-37746 GCA_022495035.1 Philopotamus ludificatus
GGTTGAATTACATACGACATTAATTAATAAATTGTTTTTAATACGTTTTGTTTTTATGCGGCCCACCACATACTGGTAATATATAATTTGGCCCATCAAACGATTTCTGTTGGACCACACTGATCTAGTCAGTCTCTCCACGATGCCCTATACATATATAGAGCAATGATTCTTCCTTATATAGTCATGCTTCATTTTTGAAGTTCAACTCCACGAGCATAAAGATATATTCTTCTTTCTCTTCTTATGTCTGAAGTATAAATCACTAGTATCATATCTAGAAAGCATTTAACATACGTCCAATTACCATAATGCAGTAAACCCCCCTATAACGTCAAGATAAGAAAAAACATTTTCATTTTTTTTGCATTTTTACGCGTTAACCAGCGCAAATGACTTGCGGGCAGAGCAGATCAATGCGAAATTTTGTTAGTTAATTTTATAAAATTATAAAATATATTTATGAAAATTCTATTAAGCGTTTTAAAAAAATTACGTTATAGGAAAAAAGCCCCGCAAACGTTATAGGGGGGACCGTTATAAGGGTTTGCTGTATTGAACTAAGTCTCTAGCTTTATTACAAATGATCATATCCCAATTCTCTCCATTCTGTATGATCATGGAGCTTTCGGATTCAGATAAAATCACAAAGATCTTCTGAATACCCCTGTGTTTTTTGTGTCTTTACTTCAAGCTTTGAATTTATTGTAATTGCTTTCACAATGTCTGCTACTTTTGTTCTTCTGCGGTTTTCCCCATTGCGAATACGATCCTTGACGCTGATTCTTGGAGTAAAGGGTTGGTTTCAGTGCCATGTTTCAACATCCTCAAAATATATCTATCTAGATCAGTGGTTCTTAACCTTGTTGGAGGCACTGAACCCCACCAGTTTCGGTGGGGTTCAGTACCGGGTATAAATCGGGTGTGTGTTTTGACCTCTGCCGAACCCGGGAGACTGACTCACCGAACCCCTGGGGTTCGATCGAATCCAGGTTGAGAACCACTGATCTAGATTGTTAAAGTCCTTTTTGAATATTTTCTCTTAAAAACTTGGATGAGTTTACCTAACATTTAATCTCGATGGCATGGTAAGTTATTATAACTTTGTAGATTGCCCAAGATTATTCTACTATTTTTTTCGCATGCTCAGTACCGTTCATACAAAAACAATATGGACGGTTCGTTAAAAACGATGGATCGAGGTTGCACCGTATTGTATAGGTAGCGCGTGCAAAACGAAAATTGATTGAGCAATTCAGATGACGATCCACTTAGAAAATATATTAAAATCGTCATTAGAGAAATCTAGGTCTTAGTTTTTCGTAAATTGGCTCTTACATTAAATCATTAAAATTAATGAAAATTGATTTTAATGCACTATGTACGTATGCCAAAATATGCATTTTCCATCGAGAACAATTTACCAATTGAACCAACACCGAACCTAATGAACTATATTATTAATTGAAATGTAATTTTATGAAAAAACAGAAACATTGACGAAAGATTATCCAAATTTGTGACCCTCGTTAAATATTATTCGTCATTTGTCCTCTGCGAGGGTTTACGCAACTCTGTAACGGATAATCGGTTTATGTAACCGTATCACGTGTCGCCTTGTAGTCGTCTAAAGCTTTTATATCTTTCAGGCGATGAAAATTTACCATTTTTTTATTATCTACATCACAAATATCGAAAGGTTTCAGCCGATACAGAAACAAATTTCAGCATAATGCTACGACACAATTATCAATAACATCAATCATTAATAAATTCCGATGAATCAATCCACTTGAATCAATGGGAAAACACGTTTTTGCTATTACTAAATAGATAAGGGTTCTATTAATATTTTGACATCCGTTTTGTGTGGTGCACATTATATGACCTTTAAAGACGAACCGAGGGCGGGTTACCCTTCCGACTTTGATGAGGATCTTTTAAATGTGGCATTGAAGCAAAATCTACGCAAATCAATCGAAGGTGTTAGAAAGTCTTATCACGTAATCTGGAGAAATTAGGTAAAGTCAGCAATTTAGGAGTATGGGAACCACATGTATACTCGTACAGTAATACCCCCGATAGCGCGAAAGTTGGGACCGCGTTATTTGGAACAACGCGTTATCGGGATAATGATGCATATTCGAAATTTAGGGTTAGGGAGATTTTGCAAAAAACACAATTCTGCCAAAACTAAGAACAATGTAAAAAAATGATGAATCTTAGACGAATGAAATATTCGGTTGCCATGCATGCGATCATACACATAGACATCCGTGGCTCATTGTCTACATCTGGCGTGAATGGTGAGAAATGTGCCGAACATTCGCACCCATGAGTACATATATATGTGCGAGCGAGACAGTTTACGGTCGAACTATACATGATTAGAATGCGCTCGCGTTATTAGAGTGAATTCCGCTATTTATTTTGAAATTCGCGTAATCGGAACACGCGCTATTGGGGGTGTTACTGTATCTTCAAGGTTGGCAACACATGAGCATCTAAAATGCATTGGCAAAGTGAGCAGGATGGGTATTTGGATGCCGCATGAGCACAGCAAAGAACGATGGAACGATTTTATTTGCTTGTAAAATATCTTTTCAGCGAATTGTAACAGAGACAAGTGATGGATAGTTTACGATAAAGTCAGAAGAAAAAAGTAATGGCCTTCCATGAGATACACACCCGCTCCAAAGCCAGGATTAACACTTCAGAATATGAGTTTTACTTCTTCTCGAGTCGGCACCCTTATGCCTGAGAACCGTGACTATGCTTGTCTCCAGGATCCTCTGCATTCTGCTACTGCCATGGAGGCCTGCCCCTTCCCCTGCGCTCTTGTACGTTTCCAAGAGCGACGAGCTTCTCCAGGCTATCGTGTCTTCTAGCGAGATATACAAATTATCGAAGAATCATTTTGAGAAATGTAGTAGAATGTCGGTCATCTTTGTCGTTCCCCATCGACGCAAGGGAAAGGGCAGGGCGCCCACTCGCTGGAGCCACCAAGTGAAGACCTCTACAGGCTCTACCATAATAGCTGCGATGCAGAATGCAGAGAATCCTGGAGAGACAAAATCAAGAATCTTTAGAACAAAAATGATCACGATCCTAAGACATGAGGGTGCCGACCAAAGAAGAATCTCTGTGCATTCAAAAACTGACCGCACTTTACAGTCGGCGGGAACTGGAATAAGAGTCTCCATCTTCAACAACTGTAGGGAAGTACTGTTAGTGCATACGATATGCTACGTCATTGTTCTATCGCGTACATGCTAGCTTTGCAACCAATGGGAAACCTACTTTGTGGATACGCCTCGTATATTAAGGGAAAGAAATTTCGTATTTTATAACCTAATGTTCAAGTGCGGTTTGTGTTTGGACATGGTAATAAACAATGCTTAGCATTATTTATGAGTAATACAATTTATATTATTGTTAAGGGTAAAGTCTCGAAACCAGAAATTGATGAAGGACACATTAGACATGTAATGCCAGTAAGCCACCAAACGTATTAAATGCATTTATGGTGAATGCTGTCAGCACGTGTATGTTAATTTAGGTTTCGAAGGATCAAATCGGTAATAGACATCTAAAAGATTCCCCCTGAATTTGGGCGACCTTTTAAATTTGATGATATATTGAGATCAAGATGAGATCAAGTTGGATCCTCGATTAATCATCGAAAAATTATCGCAGAGATTCAAATCTCCAAAACCCTCTGTACAGTCACATTTAGTATGGGAATTTGGACACCGCACGTACTATTCGAAGATGACAAAGAAGAGCGGAGAAACACATGCAATTCTTTGCCGTTGAGACAAAGAATTCGACCTTTCTTACACCAAATTGTTACTGGAGATAAGAAATGGATCGTTCACATAAGAATCCTTACATGCCCTGGGAGACTAATAATCGATACAATTCATAAAAACCCTGGCGAATGAGACGCACTAACTAAAAATGCGTATTGAGTTGAGTCAAGTTCTAACTTGCACCCAAATCATTGGGGACGTGGATAACTGTGGACGAAAATCTGCCAAATGCACTCGTGTCCCACGCGTAATCAAAAAAATGAGTGCATATATAAGACTGTCCGCGAATGTGTTAATACACAGGGATGTAAGAAGAATAATTCATTACGAATTAATAAAATCGGATGACACAATTACTGCAGATGTTAAACTGTCATTGGAAAGTAAGTATTAGTTTATAGTAAAAGTAAAAGATTATAGAAAAATAAAAATCAAATGTTTCATTTTGTTTAGCAAAAAGGGAATAATTCTTCATCGCGATAATGGAGCAAGATTGACTCAAGAAAAAAATCAGGAGTTAAACTGGGAGGTTCTGCCATACCCTTCATATTCCCCAGACCTTGCTCCCTCCGATTATTTTTTCCCCAGGCAATGAAGCATATTTTAAGAGAAAAACGTTTTAGAAATATAACTGAGTCCAAAACCACTCGATATAATGGTTTTTTTTATAAAAGCAACAAAAAAATGAAACTATGACTCGACCTAATAGATATACAAAATTGGTGATTATTATTTGACCTCCGTGTCTCATGATCCATATTATATAACCGCACAGTGGAACCGAATATTTTTGATTCAATAATTCGTATAATGGGTTTATTTGGCGAGTGACGTCGCAAGAGCTGATCACCGATTCGAACTGCAGATTCTGGAACGCTCCATTGTTAGCGCGTTATCGAAGACTATCAATTTAACACGGTCGGTATGAACCGGATCAGCGACAATTAATTAAATCTCACCGATTCTATTTTCAAATCGACATTAATTGCAATTAATTAGAAAATAATTTTTATACTATGATCTTGACCCTTGGACGACACAATTGGAAAACATGATTTTCCGAACAATGGATGAGATTTTCGTTCATATGATTAGCGATACAAATTTGGTTATCTATTCGTTTCCGCGTCACACATCCTTGATAGATTCGCCATATAAACCAACGGCTCAGGCCGATTCGGGGTTCTATTTTGTATGGAAATATACCCTTTATTCTTTAGACTAATACAAAAAGTTTGTGACTAAAAGCGTGACGTTTCGTGCCCTCTGCGCCACGCTGTTTCTTACCTAATTATTTTTTTGGCGATGTGATTTGTAGACACCGTTTTACCACTATATTATTCCATTTTTCTATACGATATCTATGCAAACGTGTGAATTAGGATATGTTCTTCCATCTCAATTAAAAAAAATAACTTAAATCGCTTTATTTTCGTAATAATAAATCGAACAAATGATCGAATTGCTCAAACAGATCGCGGCGGTCGGCCGAGACTCTACTATTCACCCACACATCCTCACGTTCCCACGCGCTACTCGCCGGGGCTGGGCAACCTTTCTGAGAAGAGCGTTAAATTTTGTCATTACTTTTTTACTCTCATATATCGAATTATTATTATCAAGTTAATCCTTCACTATGTTTTTTACAATAATTAGATAAAATAAGTAAAGTCGCTCTTTTATTTTTTATAACAGCTTGAATCCGGGGCAGCATTGAATCCACCAAGTTTTTATTGTTTCAGCCGTTATATCTTCATAGAAATAGATAGTCATTGATGTTATTAGTGATTTTAAATTCTTTTAAACTTCTCTGAATCTCTTAAACAAATTGGTCTAATTTGCTTGTAATCACTAGTTTAAATCGCGCAAATAAATGTCAATCGCGATGCACTGCACACCTGATTCGTGTACAACATCCAACATTCAAAAGGCCTTAAAAATATTTTAAAAACAAATTTAATTCGGCCCGTTCCTAAAGAACTTGCTGAACCCGTTATACTGAAGTTATAAATATATTTTTTGCTTTTACCAATAAATGTTAAAGTTAAAGTAGTTCAATTTTCAGCTCAATATGTTGATTAATAAAAACAATTATAACGCTTTTTTTGTAAAAAGCCACATTTCATAAAATTTCGACAAACCGTGTAATGTACGTGGAACATGGTTGACAATCGCTGAGCCGAGGCACGGTCATCGATACTACTGCGGGCTGCGCGAGATTTGACTGATACACCAGCGCGATTTGATTGGTTATGTTCATATTTATATTTTAGATGGTTCCTATAACTTTCTTGTGATATGTTGTATATTTATTGTTAGCTGTGTTTATGAGCTGATTTTTAAAACAAACACCATTGCTTAACTCCCTCTAGTTTACATGTAATAACAAGTTAAAGTTCGAATGAATCTCGATCATGTACGTGATGCGCGTCGCACTGAGGGCACGATTCGTTTGATCATGTACGTCATGCGCGTAGCACGGGAAGAGTTAAAAGAGTTATTCGAGAAAATACAAAAACTTGGGGGTTCCAAATAGACTTCATCGGCACAGCTAGGTCAATACATTTGACCATAACACCCGAAAAAAAACGGTCATCCGCATTGGATGCGTTCAACTTTCGAAATCAATGTCAGTTGTGATGTATTCGTATGTTTCAGTCACATTAGTGCATTGGCATCCAATGCTAATTTGCTGAAATCGATTTGCATATTTGCAGTTTTTTTTATCGAAAAAAAATCACTTAATTTGATACGATGGCGCGTTTGCGCATGCGCGGTTTCACGCCGCGTATCTTTTAATATGCGATGACACACGATCGCGGAAGCGAGACCGATCGTGCATATGTGCATAACTTTATTTTTTTTTAATAAAATTAGCGCTTTTTTCCGCACAGTTTTGTTTTGGCATTCGCCGTCCATTGTCAGCGGCGTCATGCATATTCCATTAGCCGATGACACTTAACAAATTATCGAAAAGTCGATGTGCAACGCGAAATGAGTTATCTACCTTTTTCCACATCAGTTGCGATAAATAAAGTTTTCTTTCCAATTGTGTGGACGCCTTTAAAAATTGTTACTACTTGCAATTTTTCAATATTGTGACGCTTCTCGCTAATAGTGCACACTCTGTCATTTTTATTGTGTTGTATATTGCAATATACTGTGACGTCTGTCAACTCATTAATTTTATTTTCTATTGGCTGCCTTTGTCCGACTTATCGGTTTTAATTATAATTTTAAGAACCGAATTCAAACCAGAGAGCCAATCCGTCATCGACGGATAAAAAAACGCACTCATTTTTACATAAAAGTGACATTAATTCGCAATATTCTAAACCCTAACCTAATTTACGAGGTTCGCGATTAATAGTACTCAGAATCAGTTGATTAAAAAAATCTGAAAAAAAGGAAAGAGAGAAAAGTAAATGCCCAATTAAACAAATATACAGTCAACCCTCCTATAACGATTCCTGTAAATCTCTGTTTTCTACATGATTCTAATATGTTTAAGGTTAATTTAGATATTTCGTTATTCTATAATACTTTGCCGAGCAAAATAAAGGTCTATGTTCTTTGGTTGACAAGGAATTTTGTAAAAAGCAGCGATTTAGAGGAAACGCTATAGGAGGGTTGATTGTATTTACATAAAAAATACAGGTATCCCTCGGTTTACGCCGGCTCAATTTACGCCGCTACGTAATTCCCCGTTTCGCCGTGTAATTCCCCGATTCTCCCTATGCTAGACTGATTTTCGTTTCAGTGTTAGTTGGAAAAATTGTTTTCATTAACACATTCGCGGACAGTCTCGCATATGCACTCATTTTTTGATTACGTGTGGGACACGATTGCATTTAGCAGATTTTTGTCTGCAGTTACCTACGTCGCCAAGGTGTTTGTGTGCAATTTAGAACTTGTCTCAACCCTATACGCATTTTTACTTACGTCTCATTCGCCAGGGTTTTTATGAATTGTGTCAATGATTAATGTCCCAGGGCATGCGCTTACATTTTGCAAGTGTCCGCGAAAGTTTTAAGGGTGGATAAAGCAAATCAAAAAACATTCCCTCGGCTAAAGCTCCTATAACTGAAAAAGCAAAAAAAAAAATGTAAAAATCTTAAGGAGACAGATGGAGACGAAGAAACTGAGATTTAAATCGCGAAGTAACTGTCGTAGTGTAAAATAATGTAGTGAAGTAGTAAGTGCGGATGTTGCGGAGGGCTGCTACTCCTAAGAAATTTCAGGATTACGTAGAACAAGGCAACTACAGTAAATAAACCCCCCTATAACGTACACTCCTATAACGTTTCCCTATATAACGTTTGCGGTGGTTTTTTCCTATAACGTCGATCCCCCGATATAACGTAATTTTAAAGCTAATTAGAATTTGCATAAAAAAAAAATTATAACTTTTTTAAAATTAACTAATAAAATGTCGCGTTGATCTTCCCTGCCCTCAAGTTGCGGGAATATTACCAAAACACGAAAGGATATCGCTCACCAAAAAAAAAAGACATTTAAGACAAAGCATTGGCAAACTATTGGCGGTCTTTAGATATTTTGAAAGGCAGTAAAAACATTAACTCGGCTTGGGATGAAGTAAACTTCTACCAGCATTAATGCATGATTCTGAAGAATTACAGAATTGCGCGTGATGTGGGATTGGAAAATATTACAGCTGAAGATGTTACAGAACTTTTAGAAGCCCATGATCAGCCACACTCGCTTCAAGACTTGGAAGAATTATACAGAGGATTAGATTGTGAACAGTAAGAGAATAAATAAATTGAAGAAGAAACTCCAAGAGTTATGAAAACGGCTGATCTAAAGCGTTACATTTCATCTATGGAAAGTTTGAGCGAATTGGAAGCGAAGTTTAAATGTAAAAAGAAGCAACATCGCAACCATTCGTCCATATTCCAAAATTCTTAATGAATAAAAACATTTCGCTTTAATTTATCATAAAATACATTTTAAAAATTAAATTGAAACTATTTATATTTTGTATGATATTGTCAGGGGCGCGAAGTCCATATGGCCAGATTGTGCGGCGCACACAGGCGCCAAGCTGGGAAAAATTGACAAATATCAAATATTATTCATTAAGCTATATTAAGTCGAGAGGCGTAAACCGAGAGCTACCTGTATGTTTTAGATCAGTGATGGCTAACCTTTTGGGTTCAGTGTGTTAAAATTCGGAAAAATTAAACGTGACTTGTGTTACATCTAGAAATACAGTAGAGTTCGCTTAATTGGGACACTGGTTTATCCGGACAATAGGTCATTCGGGCATAATAGTTCCTTTACATTAGAACATTCCGTTTAATTAAGACACTAAATTTAAATAAATGGTTTAATGAAAATACAAAATTGTCATATAAAATAGGGGATGGGTTCCATTACTCAAAATCAATTGTTTCAGATAACAAAATAAAAGTTTCTGATACGAATTGTTTCGTAAAATTTTCGTCACATATCTGATTTTGATATCAATGATAGATACATTCCAGGTGCTATCGTATAAATTGATTTAAAAAATAAAAGTCCAATTGTCTTTATATTTTTGTGGCGTTGGTACACTTGTCCCTGACGTATCTTGACGTTTATAATCATATTGGATGCGTACATACTTGTTGGCCGTCTTATATAATTTTTTGCCAAAAATATATCTTCGTTATAATGCCATACTCACCGTGACTCATTAATATTTCCATAGATAAAAAATGGGAATAAGCTAATCGCCATACCAAAAATTACGTTTCAAAAGTGTTTCAAAGATTGAAATTAGTGATGTGAACGTGTCCGATGGGGAATACTTTGAAGAAGATAAAATTAAAATCAATTCCGATTTTTAAAGAACGTAATTCCGCTTAATAGGGACACATAAATATATAAATAAATAAGGGCCACTCTTTTTGTCCTAAAAAAGCGGGTGTCCTTAATACGTGAATTTTAAAGTAAAAATATAAAATTACAGTAAACCCCCTATAGCGATCCTTGCAATACCGCGGTTTTGTATGACAAGCTCAACAGTCCCTCCTTATTATTTTATAATAAATTTTGCGAAATAAAGGTCGATGCGCTTTGGTTGACAACAAAATATAACACGAGCGCGAGAACAAACTAAAAATAGAACAAGGTCATTAAAAATATTCGAATGAA
The DNA here is from genome assembly GCA_022495035.1 of Philopotamus ludificatus. Classification (NCBI taxonomy): domain Eukaryota; kingdom Metazoa; phylum Arthropoda; class Insecta; order Trichoptera; family Philopotamidae; genus Philopotamus; species Philopotamus ludificatus. Next base: position 35,600 of record JAGXCT010034074.1, read on the forward strand.
AAAATGTTTGATGGATTGATTACGTTAAAAAAATCCCAGTCAGCCCTCCTATAACGTTTCCTCTCGATCACTATTTTCTACAAAATGCCTTGTCAATCAAAGAGCATTGACCTTATTTCGCTGGGCAATGTATTATATATTTACGAAATATGTAAATTTGACCTCGAAAATATTAGCATTTTGTAGAAAGAAGCAATTTAGAGGAAGCGTCAATGGAAAAATAATCGATGTATTAATTTCGTTGCCCTCTTCTCAAATGTTATACCCAAGCCTTGACAGCTATAACGTGGTCCTAATTTCTTTGTTATAGGAGGGCTGACTGTATTAAATAAGTGTTTACAAGAAAACTGTAATAATTTAAATTACTTTATAAACAATTATTAACACAGTGACATATTTTAAATTTATTGTCGCAACTAAACGAAATCGTGTCATAGATAACCGAAATAAATTATTATTAATTCTTTTATACGGTTTCTATTCTTTATTTTTTAAATAATCGACTATCCCCATGATGCAGCGTCCCAATTAAGCGGAATTTCTACTCGATATTATTTTATCAAGCCTTCATTGGGCTTTACCACTCTGTGGTCCAGACGTATTAGTCCAAAATATTTTTTAGCAAAATTGTACATATGTATTTGGATGTAGAGTTATCCAAATACAGAGATTGAGGTTTGTTTTTGGGCAAAAATACTTCCATATCCATTTCTTTAACCTAGCCATGCCGATGGGGTGGGTCTAAAGAATACGTATTATAAATAATAAAGTGCGAAAAAATAATAAAAACAATTTGCGTTTCTATTCGCTCCGTACCGGGTGCGAGCGAGATAAGACATCGCACATGTTTAAGTGCGAGTGAAACCGCACACGGGTCAGAGTGGAAGGCGAACTCCGAGGCGCGCTCGTCTCAGTTGCGGCGGGCCGTCGCTATGTGTGCACGTCACTTACGCGTCGCATTAATTAGTAGAAAATCTCAAAATTTGATCGATATTTTGGATTTTTCTACTAATATCATGAATGCCTATTTTTATTCTTGAAATTATTTCAATAGACCGCATCGGCCAGAGCCGTTGGTTTCTTGACGCCGTGACGGATCAGTTAATGAGAGTAGAACGTAGATTCGACCAAAAATATGAGATGAACGAAAAAATGTTTTTTTTTTATTAGAATATAGATTTGATTGATCAAGTTACAGTTATAGTATTAACTAATTTTAGAAATCAGAGACCAGTCCAAACTAGATATTACGATGATAAATCGATGGACAATGTTAGTTATTTATCAGGATTAATGTAATTAATTTTTTACACGGTGATGTGACGTCATCACTTAAACTAAATGTTATTTTTAATTAAAGATCTATGATTCAGAGAATAGACAAGGAATAATCTATGTTGTCGTTTTAGTTTCTTCAGATACATGCGATGCGATGAAAAATAAACATCAATTACAAAAATGTAATATCATTCATTATCGTGTTAGCAATTTTTTTGGTGTCATAGGTTTATTAATTAAAAAATGGAATCATTAAAAAAAACACTATTGTTTCGCGCCGAGAGATGAGATCTCTTCTATATCGCGGATAAAATCAATGACGCTGTCATCTAATTCTGGGCCGTGATGTCATCACGGACCACGCCGTTTATATACTATATCATTGTATGCGCATGCGCCTCAAATCGATGCAATTTATTTTTTAACGTAATATTAAATCTTAAACATTATGTTTAATAATTATGTATCGATAGAGCATCGAGTGTCTGAGATAATTATTTAATTAAAGTGTATACACGTACTATACGTCTATGGATTAATAATCGATTATTTTGATTGAAATATCAAAACTTGATCTATCATTATCGCGATATTAAGCTGTTTATCCCATCGTAAACTGTGTATCGTTGCGTCGCTAGCCAAAAAAGATCAATGCCAATGTTGGGTTGATGGATCTTTTCGTAATTTGTTGGAAGCATATATTAAACCTAGCCGTGCTGATTAGCAGAAGCGCGCCGGCCATATGGCCAGATTGTGCGGCGCACACAGGCGCCGCATCATTAACCCTTTGGTTGCCGAAATCCGATATATCGTGTTTTTCTACATCAGTGAGAATTGCCGGATCCGACGGATCTGAAATCGTAGTATCC
>JAGXCT010034075.1:6169-16265 GCA_022495035.1 Philopotamus ludificatus
TTAATTCTTTCAGATTTAGGGGGCCGTGACATGAAAGTAATTGGGAAGCACTGGACTAAACCATTGCCGTCGGCCGGAGACTGATTTATCAGTTTTTGGAGCTTATTTAAATACACACGTTAACTAAATTTACGGGCATTTTACTAAGATTGTCTTACATTTGGGGATATACACTTATTGACTAAATGCATTTATTCTCATTCAATAAATTACATTTGTGTCAAAACATATTTTCTATAAAATATAATATTTCGAGTGGCCTATATTCATAAATAAAGACTCATACATATGTAACATTGAGACTCGTATGTTAATCATTATTGACTAAAATTATTATGAGAAATCAGAGCAGCCAGAACCGTGCAGTAGTGCTTAACCTTCTCCTATCTGGATATTTTTAGTCGAAACTACGTTCTACTCTCATTAATTGTATTTTACGAACATATAAAAAAAGATTTTCATTGGTAAAATGTAGAAAAAAGATCTATACAGTCAGCCCTCCTATAACGTTTCTTCTTAATTGTCGTTTTCTACAAAATCTCTTATTAATCAAAGAGTATTGATCTTTATTTCGGTCGGCAATGTATTATATATTTACGAAATATGTAATTGGAGCATGAAAATATTAGCATTTTGTGCAAAACATTGATTTAAAGGAAACGTTATAGGAGGGTTGAGTGTAGTTAAATTTTTTTGCTAAATAAAATTCCGAATCAATACGTCTGGCGCACAGATTGGAAAAGGTTAACTTATTTGAATTTTTAAATGTCATTCTTTTTAATTTGTATGTGATAAATTACAGATTAGATTAGTTAATTATTAGAAAATAAGATAGTGAATAAGCATCCAGTTTATTTTCACGTAAAAAATATTACTCTTAGAATTGTAGCGATTTTAATTTACAGGTATCTGTTTGAGTAAATACGTATTTCTGCCGGCGTTTCGTAATTTGTTTCAGCGAAATATTGGAGACGATTAAGTTTTAATTACTAGGAAGGCTACAGCGAGATGTGCGAGATGCTCTAGAGGCGTCTGGTGGAATGATGATAATTTCAGTTAGAACGGTTGACAAATAAAAATTAAGGTTTGTCCCTATCATATTAACTCATCAGGATTAATCTCTGCTGAAAATACAATGCGACGATGAAAAAAAAAACGTTGCCAGCTTTTAAAAAAAATAAATCAACGTGGATTTCCCGTTCCCCGGTGCTAACGTCTTAATGAGATATTTTAATGTTAATAAAATTAATTAATATAAATGGACATAAATAATAATATAAATCGCGAAAGGACAGATAAAATTAAAAACTTAAAATTGAGGCAAAATTAATATAATATAGGCTCAATTTATGACATTTCTTAAATTTAATAAAAGTCATATACGATATAACAAGTATACGAATATGGTCGCAAATTGTGTTGTTATATTATAGCGTTTAAAACAGGGCTCGAACTGTTATTTTTCGATTCAGTTTTCGTTCCGGTTTATTATAAAAAAAAATCAATTCGGTTCCGGAAAAACAACTGTTTTTTTTAGATTTCATTTCAGCTCGGAGTGGTGATATTTTTTTATTTGTATTAAAAATGTATAATAAACCGATATGAACCGTTATTTCAACTGTTTGCAGTTTTTGTTCGGACAATAAGAGTTTACTGCATTCATTGAGTTTAACGATTTTTTGTTTTCGATTCACTTAAACACATTCAAAAAAATAATCACAAAGAGTTAACCAAATCCAAACGCCTCCAAAGGTTCGAAGCCTTGGTTTAAAACGATCGTTAACCTTCTTCTGACAATATATTTAGGCATTAATTCCACATCGAATATTTTTCAAGAATTTGCATGAAACACGAGTCGCATAATTTTGAAACCGCATTAAAAAGACGGTACTATAAATTATTTGTTTAAATACTCATTGGATATGCGTAAATAGATCATAAAAATATTTTTATAATTTGCACAGGTGTTCTGAAATTTGGTGACAATAATAATGCTAAAACCAGAAGTGATTCACACTGTAAATATAATGTGTATATAAAACGACGTATAATTTACCATGAAAAAGAAAATAAATCGAATTGATGCATTGTTTGTATCCATAGATGGTATTGTTCAATTTTCAAACACCTCTTCAGAAATAGTTTCAACGACAGCTTATTTGTCATCGTGGCATTCAACACACTTTCTACAAAATTCTGTGTTTGAATGTCGCCTGTGAAGAATGGCTCGTGATGAGAATTCGTATTAAAAAAAATTAAAATATATAGAATATATACACGGTATCGTGCTGAGAGCAACAGTAAAAAGCATTCTATCCACCGAGATCACAATGCAAATGTTATAATCTGTCTCAATTGCGAGAATACCGCCATTTCATTTCAAGATCATATTTTTTGATGAAAGTCTGAGACGGCACTTAATTAATTTTGTCTGTCATTCATGCTACGCTCAATTACGGGGGGCATCCTCAAGATCACTTGATATACGAAGAGAACTAAAAAAAAACACAACAACACGAGAGAAGTCGCTGTCAAAATATGTCGTTACAATCTGAGAGATCTGTTACCGTACGCTTTTTTGTACCAGGTTACCCAATACATAATCGATTTACTGCGTAACCATTTGTGGTTTGATCACATACCGTGGATAATCAATCAAGTTTGCCGGTAAACGCTACGGGGATAACGTTTCATCATTGTAGTGCTGCACGAGATACTAAATAAATCTACACCATGGCACGCTGCCGAATTATATAAAAGTTTAAATGCATATACTTGTTAATTAATTGCAATTTATAAGTCCTCGGTGGGTAGTTCAGACGGAGAGTAGGTTCACGGCTTATAAAGTGCGAATACGTTTCGGTAAACGACCCTTATATTAGCAATGCGTAAATTCTCCCCCTGCCAACGTGATATCACTTACAACTCAAAACCACAAAACTTTAAATCTTGTAATTAAAAAGTTTATCCTTTGTAAGTTTCCATGCTTGTTTTGGGCAAAAGTCACGTTTTATGCAAAGGGAGCTTGTTTAATTCAGTAATATTCAGTGGTCCGCATTGCTCATGAAAAAATTTAATATTTCACATTTATTCATCGTCCACGGAATTATACTTAATTAATGAAAAAAACCTTTTTAACGCTGCGTCGACATTGTGTACGAGTTCGAGACTATATTACCCGATAATCATCCGATTGAGAAATGATAAAATTAAGATTTGTTTTGAATTAAACCAAGGCAAAATTGCGAGGTTATTTGAATGATGCAACTGATAATTTAATTATTTACTAGATAAATAAATAGAAACATAGGGGGAATTCCATTACACGGAATTATGAGAGAGCGGTACCAGATAACAACGAAAACATACAAAATGATGAATAAATTCTTAATTAAACATTTTTTTGGATCATCGAAGAATGTATATCTCAAAAAAGTAAGATTAGAATAACAAGGATGATATTGAGTTAACTGTTGATAAATGCATATAAAACGAATCACGCCCTGTTTACGTTGATCTACTTTCGTATTCATATTTATCTTAAGTACACATCTATGTTTATTTATAAATCAATCGTGCCAATGTACCGATGAATATTGGGTACCCCAAGTTTTAGATTTTTTAAATCCTTCATGTCATAAACTTTTTGTATTGATCTAAAAAAGTTTAAAGAATAAATGTTATAAATAATCTTTGACCTTTATAGTCCGCAATTGCGTAAAAAATAAAAAATAAAACAACGATATTCGATGCTGTTGCCGCGCGCGCGATGTTTTATCTCGCTCGCATCCGGTACAATGTGCCGAGTACGAGTGATACATGCGAGGGACACGTGCTACGAGGCTTCAGCCTGCGGCGATACATCGAAATTAAATAATGAATTAAAATTAAACGCACTCGACAGAGCAGAATGAATATGCTATGGATGACACCAACTGGATCAAATACCTTAAAAAAATCAGGTTATTGCAAGTGTTATTTGAAAGTCGTTTTCATGATTTGGCTAAAGAAAAAAACATATACTTGCATTTATAAACAGGTGCGGCTAGTCCATAATCACTGCGGAGCTGCAGCAACCCCAAGCAAATTAAGGAAAAATATATTTTTATATATATGCGCCTATTGAATTATTATGTATATGAAAATATAAATTAAAATTATATTTAGTGTTACGCCGCGCGGTGTAGAAAGTGCGCCGTCTACTCCTCAGCGCTACTAGCGACGTGTATAGGATGGATGCGGGGCAGCAGGGGGATGGGGGGGTCTCATCGCTAAGCGCTGTGTTGCGCTGTGACTCCTGCCCTGTCTAAATTTAGTCATTTCAACTACCTAATCGACAAATCCACATTAAATCTTTCGTAGCCCCCCCCCCCTTTCAATTGTCTTAGTCACTGTTTATAAACCTAGTTCAACTTGACATAATTATTATCCTGCCTGATAACTGATTTGAATTTTAATTCTCTGCTACCTTGTTTAACACCAAACATTGAAAAAATTGGCGTATAGTATGAAAAGTCTGGCCGCCATTGGTCTACAGCAGGGATGAGCAACCTTTTTTTACAACGGGCAAGCTACAAATTTAAAAATGTTGTGCCGCATGTAAGAAATCATTAATCAAAAGGTAATGTAAAATAATACTAAAACATAGTGAAACAATGATCGCAAAAAAGATGTAAATAGATAAATTAAGACTTTTTTTAAAAAAAAAATGGACTATTCTAAGAATAAAAATAGTTATTCATGATACGCTTCATAATTTGATATTTTGGATTTTTCAACAAATTAATATGACGCGTAAATGACACGCGCACCCGACGATAGACCGACGGCCAAAGTATCGACTGAAGAATGTATCGACCGCGCAAATCAAGGGATGGGTGTTTCATTACTAATAACATTTCAAAAGATTTAGCTCTAATGATGGAATAAAACATCAGATACATAATATATTATGCGCGCCGTGGGAATACATTCAAAATCAGATTACGCGTTTCAGGGTTAAAGCTAAATAAATAACGCAAGCTTAAATTGAGCTTTCAAAGCGTTTAATTATAATATTTCAGAACGTATAATTGTCAATTGCGAAATTATCATGCCACTGACGTCATTGTGTTCCTCGATCGTACTGGTTTATTCACCCGACGTATTATTACAAACATAAGTTGGCGCCTAAATACTTAAGCAGATCAAACAACAACCAAAAAAATAGTTGTAAGTCGGTGGTAAATCGAGTTGAATATACGGAGACTAAAATAAAGCTCGAGAGTCCAATGACATGAGCATGATTTGCGCGTATTTGCAAAACAATTATGTTTAGATTAGGGGATCGTAAGTCATAGAACAAACAATGGAGTCACCGATGAAGAAATAGCTGAATAATTTGCATATATTGTGGGTACTCGGATTAGTTTGCATAGGCCTGTTTACCCAAGAGATAGATAAACTGCAGAGCAATTATTCAACGGTATTTGGGGTTCGCGAATTTAATAGGACAAGTGCAAACTTTGCATTATATGATCCATTGAGAGCGTTCTCCCCCGACACATTACACTGATTTATAAGTGGTCGTAATAAACATTTTATTACAATTCATTGAATAATGCAGAAGGAATCGGGTCAAGCCAAAAGACGCCAGTCGGAATAAACAGTAGTGTTGAGTTAGGTGGCTCCTCCACGCCCATATATATGCATAATCTCCGAAATATAATGAGATCTTCATGTTTATATATATGGACGACTTCCTCCGTCCGTCTAGGTTTAACGAACTGGTTCCAGAAGGCATGTTGACCGGTTTTTAATAAGCCGGAAGACATAGACGAAAGACATACATGTGACGTAAATTAAATTGTGTACAATAGGTATTATGCGAGACGAGTAGCAGAAACAATCAATCATGTGAATACGGCGGGGGAAGCACATTCATCATTGTGAACGTTAAAAATTGTTGAATATTATATGAAACGATCGCATTATTAAACGGAATTTAAGTTCAGCTGTTATGTAGTACGCGATTACAGGAAGTTGCACGAGCATCCATCGTCAGATTAACTGATCAAGCGACTGTCACTCATCATCTCTCGTTGGCGACTAGGTTAGAACAATATTGCCTACTAAACATTTTCAGGGTTATTAACACAGATTACTAATTTAAACATATAGATTTCACCGACATTGATGGTGTTAATTGACCACGAAATATACGATGCAATGAAAAATTCAATTAACCGAATCTTTTTGAATTAAAACCGCGCAATATCCATTGGTGATTTTATAAAATCAATATTTTATTTAAACCAAGCTAATTGTATACATGCACGATACTGAAATTATGTATTAATGTAAGGGACACACGAAAATATTTCAGCAGAACAGTTTTTTTGTCGTAACAAAAAATAAATAATCCTCTAATAGATTTTAGCACCTTGCTCGGTTACACGTTTTTGATTTAGTAATCTCTTATTTTTTGGTTCCAACAATTATTTTAGGGGGTTCATCAAGGAGAATTTCCATCCATTTTCAAATTGTTCAATCGAATTAGAATAGATCTTCAGAAAATGGCTTCACAGCTATACCCAAATTAATTTAACAATATCTGTCTCAAATGCTGGTTTTGTATTTTAAAAAAAATGTTTTTTCTAACAAATTCTTCAGTTGATGTCCATGGTTAGATTAAAAAGAGCTTAACTTTTATTTGAAAAATACGTTGGGGTCTTATGAGTTAACCCTATAGCTATAATAACTTTAAAAAAAGAGAAAAGTATATATCCAGAGATCGGAGTATTAACTAGTTTTCTTAATCTTTTCGAATCTGAGGACTAACTGACTGCTAAAACAAATAAAAACCAACGTGGTTAAGGATCGGCCAAACATTTTTGAGAACCAGCGGTTTAATAGCACTGTTTAGAAAATTCAATAAGTGTTTAACTAGCCGTGCCGATGGGATAATAGTAATAAGTTTAAAAAATAATAAATAATCAAAGACCTTAACTGTTGTAATAATTGTCCGAAAAAAATAACAACATTATTCGCTTCTGTTGGCACGGGCGCGATGTATTTTTTCGCTCGCTCCCGGTACGATGTGCAGAATGCGAGTGACATGTGTGGCGAGAGCTCAGTTTGCTTGGAATGCTTAAAGTCTATTTTTTACATTATAAATGGACCCCCTTTGGGTGATGCGGTTGCTTTGGAGCCGCTGTGATGGATCAGTTAACCATCTTTATCTTAAGCCATACTTTTGTCTGAAGTTATACTTTTAAATTTTAAAAAGCACCCAATTTTCCAGAGATTTTAAAGCTCGCTTCACACAGATATACTCTTAAGATCGGAAAAAGTATATATTTCTAATAAAACTTGAAATATGAATAGATAATGATGGCCACAATAATAAGATATATTACTATATAATTTTTTGTCATTTCCTTATATCTGTAAACTTTTCCTCTTGTGTATCTCAATTTTCATACAATTCAGACATACTCGCAATTAGTTCAAAGGTTTTTTCAAGTTAAAAGCAAGTATCTATTTTTTTAGCTGATATTTTTTACAAGTACAACAATTTTTACTGTTATTTTTCATTTAATCCTTTTATTTCAGTTTAGATTTTTTCTTTAATATCGTGATTTTCTTATATATTCCTAATAAATATCTGCAAAAATGTAATTTACTGGCAACAAAACGTTAAAACGGTTGGTATGTTTTTTTTAACATACATTTTTAATAGAATTCTTCCTCAAAATATTTTTAAGAACATATAACTAGAGGATTATCTTAAACATAATCTAACTAATGATCTACAAAAGATTTTTAAACCCCACTTGATTTATGACATTGCGTTTATAATAATTTTATCAGCGTCGTTAAATGTCATTCTCACGCCTACGAATTATTTTTGAATGTTTAGAATCTTCATGTCATTATGACAGAACACTTTATTAAAATACTATTGATTTAGAATGTCCTGCGATTTAATAAAAATCTTAATGGATTATATGGAGTGTTTTCATTACAAAGCGTTCAAGAATTTCCAGCAATATTATTTTAAAAGCTTTTTAGACTAATTTTCATGAATTTATTCAGATCAATTATCGAAGAGATTTGAGCATTAAATTAAAAAACATTTAACGCAATAAAAAAACGTGTCCTTTATATTAATTTATACTTTTAGTATCGGCATGTATTTTATTTTTTTAAGGAAAATCTTTCATGTATATACATATAGTATTGATTGAGTCATAACATCGAACATGTCATACAGATAATCAACAAGAGACATGGAAACAAAAGAAAATTTCCTATTTTCCTATCTATATTACATCTGTACATACGTGTGTACAAATTTCGCATACGTATAAAGCATATAAGGTACTGTATTCAAAATAAAATAATACAAATGCAAAAATCTGTTTTGTTTCAAAGCTACTATTGTTAATATTTTTAACATAGTAGTAGAAATTCAAAAAAACAACATATCACATATGCAAACATCTATAATTACGCCAGAGCTACTAAAAAAATGTTTGTAAATATTCTGATGGAAATTCAAAACGATGATTTATTTTCATTTGTTTTCTTTGTAAACGCATGAAAAGCGATTTTTCTCGTATAATAAATAATAACACAATGAACGCTTGTATTTTTCCGGTCCTGATACGCGCACAAATTAAAGAAAATGCTTTTCATACATATCGATTGCGTTATTACTAATTGAATAATTAAATAACGTACATACCTGTTTGATAATCAACGGGATAATTAGAGAGTAATAACACATTTGTTATCAATAATTTGAGGTTAAGATTCAGACACGCACAGACTTTCAACTGTTAGCTTAGTAACGGTAACGCAGTGTTGCCAACTTCATTGAACTAAACGTTGATGATATGGAAAATATTTTATTATACCTAAATAACGCTACATTTCTACGTGTTAACTCTTAATATAAACATGAAATGAACTCAATATTTACAATAACGGTCATTGAAATCCACCCAGGCAAATAAGATTAATATCTTTGTTTTTAAGTAAAATTCGTGATCAGAGAGAGAGAGGATATGTTTTTTTTTTATATAAAGTACCGTTTTAATTTACTATTTTACCAGAAGTTGTGTTCTCGTGACAAACCGGAATTAATTGCGACCTTATACAAGGTAAATAAAAGTATCCGCGAAATTGCAGCATTGGTGGAGCTTAGTCAACCTACAGTGAATTTTTAAAGAATTTCCAAAAACTGAATCTGTAGAGCGCAAAAAAGGAACAGGACCAAAGCGGAAGACAACAGCTCTAGCAGATCGTCTTATACAAAGGTTCTGCTCAACCAACTGATTTAAAACTGCAGTGGATATAAGAACAAAATTCATCGGAGGTAGAGGGAAGCCGAAGGCAGTGTCGAAACGGTACAGAGAAGGCTCAGGGAAGATGGTTTTATGGCAAGATCACCGGCGAAAAAACCACTTCTCCTGAAACAAATGCACTCCAAAAGACTTAGTTTACAAGACCTAGGATAAAAAGGACTGGAGGAAAATTATCTTCTGTGATGTACGCAAATTTAACTTGTCTGGCGCATGTAAGAAAGAAAACAGGAGAAAATTTGACGAAAAATGCATCAGGCCAATTTTGAAGCATCCAGCAGGAAAAATGGTTTGAGGATACTTTTCTTACTATAGAGTTGGAGATGTAGTGTTGTTTTTTTGTTTCACCATATTCTTCAGCTTAGGGAATAATTAATATCTAACATGTACCTTTATTGTTTTCACTGGTCAAAGATGTAATAGAAAAACTTGATATTTCAACATTGTCATGTCAACAGAACAGAACAGAGAAAAGCCTGTAAATTTAAAATCACTAATAATATCAATAAAAATGGTCTAGTATTAAGAAATAAGAGCAGAAATAATAAAAACTTAGTGGATTCAATGGCGGCCGGGATTAACACTGTTATAAAAAATAAAAGCGGAACCACAAAATATTTTATATCTTTCAATCTTATTTTTAAATGTTGTAAAAAACATAGCGTAAATGAATATTCTGTGTTAATTTAAACTGAATCTTCAAATCTTGTTTATTTATTGATGTACAGGCGGACCTTAGCATTCGCACA
>JAGXCT010034076.1:0-13832 GCA_022495035.1 Philopotamus ludificatus
AACATTTTTTAATTTGTAAATGGCCCGTTGTAAAAAAAGGTTGCTCACCCCTGCCGTAGACGGTAGGAGACGAAAAACTTAGGCACGTCCCACATGCGACAGTGCGCCCATGGGCGCAAACTTTTACATCATTTTAAAAATTGCATATAAAAAAAAGTTTTTCCATTTCTAAATTGTAGTGGCATTTCTTATCCATCAAGTTCTGTTTTAAACGTCAAGTTACGAACCACCAATGTAAAAACAATGGTAATTTTCTCGAACGCCATACAAATTATTATCATATGCTAATTCAAAAAATAAGCATCTGATTTGCCAATTTTTTAAGCGAAACACGAGATAAAAATTGGTTATTTCGAGACCATATTCCAGATATAATTTGTTACAACTTTTGTATTTTATTTTCGGTGTTCTCAAGAATTTGTATGTAAGGGAATTAGTTTAACGTACACAATATAACCAGTAACCCTTTTTGCGTGATTCCCGCTTATTCCTGAACAAAATACAGATGGATATCATTTATGTAAGTAGTTTTATGTTTCGTTTTTTTTTATTTTTGAATACATTTATAATTTGCGGCTAGCTGGTTAAAAAAATTCTTAAATCGAACTTTCAGAAAAAAATATATTATTTATGTGGTACAAATTCTAAATCATACATTTAACACAACTATTATAAAAATTACTATGATATTGTTATTACTGGAAATTAAAGAAAATTTTAATTATTTATTTTAATGATTATTTATTTTATAATTATAAAAAAGTCTTTAGAGTATCTGCAGATCTGATGTACCTGCGGGGACATTTTTTATATTTTTAAAAGAAATGTGATTTAAACAAAAAAATCTTTCTAACACATTTCTCGTCAACGAATTTCTCGAAATTGCCGAAAAGGCAGAAATTCCTTTACAAAAAGTCGTCAGAATTACGAAAAAACTGCGAGATACGCTCTTTGCTTTAATTAATCAACGTATCTATTATCGTGTAAGAGAAAAACCTTTAGACATACCGACTAATTATTTTCCACGATCTTATGAATTCTAGTTTCAAGTTAATTTAAAAAGTAGGTCAAGTTGAGAAGTAAACTGTCAAAATATTTCGTTTGGGGAAAATCCCGTATCATTGAAAAAATGTACTAAAAATTATCTGTAATCAAATCCATTTTTAAGCAAGTTATAAAACAAATGTTAACCCTTTCCACTCTATCCATTTTTAGTAGAATCAATGAGTTAAACTCATTATATTTTTTTACAAATTTATAAAGAGATATTTATTAGGACAATAAATAAGAAGTATCTAGAGGATTTGATCAGTTATTCGATTAAAAAATAGACATTATTTTTTTTAATAAAATAAAAAAAAATATTAAGGCCAATACGTCCGGCCCAAGGAGTGGAAAAGGTTAAATGTACTCGGTTTATTGTGTAAAAGACAAATAGTACAATCTTTGTATGGAGGATTTGTTTACTGTTAATTATTTTACCACATCTCATATTAGTGCAAACTCTTGAGTGAAAATAAATTAAACATCAACTTTGTTATCAATAAGAGCAGAATAACAGCAACATTCTTAACATTCAACGTTTTCGTGTTTGTGGCTTGTCAATTTCAATTCGCATCAACCTAATTTAAATTAATCTAGTAAATAATTTTATTGTAAAATATGGTTGATGTTCTGTGTCAGTATGAGTATTGCAGGCTGGGCCGTCAGTCTGGTAGCAATTTGCGACAAACGAGAGGAGATCGTTTAAGCGGCGTCGAGTTTTATACTTTATCGTTATCGACCGGAAACGGAGCCCCAGACTCGGGCGTCGGAAGGCGTCAATTTGAATGTGCCGGATACGGAATCCGACTCCAACTACTGCCTAGCAGTCGCACACACATACAGGCACACGGGCGTAGGGTGTTGCGGCCCCGAAAACTTTCAGCCCACGTTGAATATTTTATTCAGTCTAATCCCGGGCTGTATGCGCAAAACGGATTATTCCGGACCGACTCGGAAGTCATCACGGGATACCATCCACCGTCTCCGGATCGAAATTATTCCGAATTACACGAGATGGCGGCCTAAACGGTCAAGGGGAATTTGTGCAAATATTTGATATTTATTTACGAAAAAATACTTTCGTATGAATCATGTAACTTTTTGGGCGTGCCAAATGCACCCGCGCTGTGTTACTGGAGTGCTGGATGTCAAAAGTGCACTCTGTAAAAAGTTGCGCAAAACTGAACTACACATGCACTAATTCCACGGCTTAGCGTACACAAAGCCTTTGGTAAAAATACGCCGTGATGTACTGGGAATTCAAAGTTTCAAACAATGTAAATGACGGTGTTGAAACATGCCACGGTGTGCGGTTCGATTCAAATTGGATCATGGAAATGCCGATAATTTTGCGGGTTTCTATAAAGCGATAACATATCAGATCATTCCATCAATAATGTCGCTGAGTTAGAATTAAAAAGTTAAATATGAATTCAACATATACAGTCAGTTCTTGACTAACAACGAGGTTCCTGTTGTTAGTCAATTATTTTTAAATATGAAATGTTTAATTTCAGGTGCCTCGTGTAAATTATACCCTATCTATAATATTTTTCGAGTTTTAGAATAAATAATAATTTAAATAAGCAGGAGAGCTTGATTTAATATTTTGTTTTCAATTAAGCTCCATGATCTTTCCTCATTTAATTCTTGCGATATGAAAAGAAGACATTATTCAAGATCGTCTTAATATTCAAAACACCTTTACTATAAGCTTCTTCTGCATTTTTACAGCATATGATTTTACTCAGCACGGCTAGGTTAAGTGATCGCCATTTTCATCCAAGGGTTATTTAAAAAAATATTTTTTACATTCATCTATATCACTAAGTTTAAAGGTGTTTTGAACTTATTAAAAGAAAACAATCTAAAAAATATCATTACTTGTAAGATGGCGTGATATAATTTGAAAATGATTCGTATATCAAATAATGTTTTAATAAATATATTTCATAGTTTCAAAAGCTCTGACATGATCACATGAATAAATACGCGGAAAACAGTAAACCGCACATACACGGGATGCTCAGCCTGCTATCTCATAATAATACTTCCTAGTACAGGCTTTCAGAGAAGCATTTCAATGTGTGTGTTATTCTATTTCTAACCATAAATACCGAAATTATATATTTTATCTTTATATAATATATGTATATTAATATATATTTTTTTTCATTAACCTAATTTGTTGTATGTTTATATTCTGACGACATGGCGATTTTCCTTCCATTTCGTTTCTGCGACAATATGGAACCCGTATACACATATATACATACATGGGTTGTGTGTGTGTAGATAGGCGAGACTCGCGACAACAGATAGGCGTATTTGGAAGAAGGCCAGAGAAAGGCCGCAGGGAGAAGTGGGGGTTAGTGGGGGAAGATAGAAGAGAGCGCACTCAGTAATCTTGCCTGAGGAGATAAAGGGAAGAAAGAAGAAAAGATGGTGAAAAAATGTTCCGGGAAATGCGCGCGACACATGCAACACCGCAACCCCTAAATATTTCAGCTGGAATCTTAAACATTTGTATTTAAAGTAACTATTTATTCAACGGAACATGAAAATATAGCATAAATGATAGACACACGTTCAAGCTAATTATATTATCAAAAATATGAGTGTCAGAGTTTTATAGGATTGATTAATCAAAACATTTATTCTATTGTTATGTTGATAAGCAATTCGCTGGAATCAATCGCGTACAAAATGGGGAACGTTGAGGAAACTTTTGCATTTTCTTATCAGGTTTAAATCTTCACAACGGGTCCATTTATATACTCAGTATGTTTGCCCCGTCATAACATTCAAAGCAATGGGTTTCATAATGGAATTTACTCGCCAAGAATGTAATGTAAATAGAGAAAGACAATTCTGGGATAGTGACAGACTCGAATAAACTACATATCGTACGAAAAAATTAAGTAAATATATTTTTTGGAAATTTCAATTTGTATGGCTTCGATGTCTAATTGATTTGCTTGATGTATTACAATGAACATCAATGATTTTTTGTAGGTAATGTTAGTTTTACAGGCACTTTTTGGAATCGATCCATCTTTATGACAGATGTTTGACCATAAATAAAAGAGTCTACGTGACGGGTAGGCAATTCGTTTAATTTGTCAATCATGGTAACTATCGGTCCATAAAATTGTATTGTTCAATTGGATGGAGAACAAAGGTGAGCAGACTAGCCCAGTGCACAAGGACTGCATCGTTTGCCCAAAACAAAATCGATAAAACGCGCCTACGGCATTCGATGGGGAGTGGTCCGGCGACGCTGCATTGTGCCAACCCTGTTTGCTACCTATGACCATAGACGATCTGCTATTAAAGATTTGTTAAATATTCAGAGTTTGTCAATATATATTTTTTTTAATAATAAATAATCTAAAACAGCATAAATGTTACACAAAAAAAATATATTTTATTTATACTATTTTATTAGTGTCATGACTGTAGTCACTATCTATCATGAGTGTACAAGGTAATCGCGATCAAATTAAATTAGTAAACAGATGTAGAAGTGTAAGCAGTGCTTCTGTATTTATCTATAATGCCATCTATGTATTAGTCAAATAAAATAAAAATGAATGAATCTGACTCAAAATCAGATCTATTTTTGGTTTGTTTGATAAAATGCTATGTCTCAAATCATTCTAAAATTTTCGAGCCCCATGGATAGATTAAAGAAAAATACTACTTTCTCATTGCTGCTATTATCTATGTTGATCTTAATTTAAACGATTTCAATCAAACCTCTGTCATCTATAATCGAACAGGATTTCATAAAACGTAATATTTTCACACACTCACCCTCACAATTTAAAAGGATTAAATTCCAAGGGAACTATTAATTTTAACGTACATGCACTCAGGGCCATTAAATTTCGCCTCTGTTTTTACTCTAACTATTATATAATTTTCTCCTATAAGATATATTGATACACTACTTCTGGATCAATTTATTTTATGAAAAACATTAAATACATATAAAACATTATTAATTAAAAATATGGTAAAAATATTTTTTGACGCGAATCCTGTATTCAATATGTACAATTTATTATAAAATATAAAATTAATTTATGAAATTTATGAAAAATCGGATCAAGAACACTCGTGAAATTTATTGTCGTTGGATTAGGGAAAATAAGTATGTATTACTATTGCTTACGTTGAATATTTAATATACTATTAAAATGCAGGATTGGAAAAAGTAGTATTGGAAAGCAGTAATACAACATTGATTTCCGGGTATAAATTCTGTAAAGATTTTTGATATCTTGAGCATTGTTTATTATTAGTAATGCTTTAAATTGAAATTGTTTATCTTTATAATATTGCTTAAGTGCCAGCACGAAATGAAAAATGATATTTTCATTATTGACGCAATAATCTAGACTTTTTTATTTGGTTTCCAAATGACTAGAAGCATTTTTTATTTCTTCCTTTCAAAGCTCTGAGATTTTCTGGTCGATGAACTAACATTATCTTCCATTTAAAATCACCGTCTTAGTTTCCACCTTTCCGTCGTTTTCTCTACATTGAATATTTGATTCAAATAATATTTATAATATTTTTAGACAATTAAGAAATATTTTTTTTGCACCATCCTTATCAGTCATTTTAATATTATGTAAAGAATTCCTTATTTTAAATTTGTCGAACCAGTCATTACTTGATTGAAACGCCGTGTTAGAATCTTTTTTTAATCTAGTCTTCATGCAAACTAAGGCTTGAATAATTGATAAACTCATTTGATGTTGATCATTGATCCATGATGACAAAAAACTTTCAACCGCATTGAATCAAACTAGTTTTGCAAATCGACAAACATCTTTAATAATGATTAACATTGTAAACATGTTTAGCGAATTGTATGAAAGTATAATGTGCGAAAGTCGAGGGCCCCCGGGTGGTAGCTAACATACAATCTGTTATCATAACGTAAGTTAACCACGACTTAGGTAAGATGTGCCCGGGTAGGTTTACCTTCCGGCGAAACCTATGAATTCTAGGAATTCATTACGACACTGGCCAGAGGGTGTTTGTAAGTTATACAACCTACCACCCTCAGATCTTTAAAAGCTTCATCGAGCATATAAAACCATTAAAATTCCAAGTATAAAAAAGTATTATTATCAACTTCAGAACTAAGAAAATGTTTAAACTAAGTATTTTCTTGAAAGCAGTATTTCTTGGAACCTTTCTGATGTATTAGTTAGATTCATACTAAAAATAACGTCTTTGAATCTAAGGAATGGCATATATACTGTTTAATATTTGAATTATTTTAGTATATTTAAAATATTATGTATTACATGTTGATGTTGGAGCTTTTTTGTCAATGTCATTTGTTTTATGTATACATGGAGCAAATTATTAATATGAACTTTATTATTTTTGAATAGAGTAATAATGCGACGCAATTATGTCTTTAGAAGTTCATATTTATGTATAAGGAGCGTGAGTTGACAAATCTGGTTCATTTCAGGGAGGCAAATAATGCGGCCACGAACGCCCAAAAAGGAAATCTCTGTAACGACGCTTTATTAGAAAGTTTGAAAACCACGAGTTGAACTTCATAAAATTTTCACACATCCACACTCCTGTGGGGGACGAAGACATTATCTCCATCGAGGAGGATAATTCTCACTTTTCGGCTGACCTTCAACACAACGGGGAATAAAACAATCATTAACGCTGCCGACAACACCATTACTCATCTCTAGGCCGACGTCTCCGTCGTACAGATTCTGTGCAGATAAAATATTAAACAGTCACAGTTGAAAAATTACACCCATACATTCGTACGATTGTAATGTCAATTTGACCGTTGGACTCCGGATGTTTGGTCTGTAGCCTCCGGTGGCTGCCGCTTCTTAGCAACGAGCCGGGGTTTGAAGTTAATTGGCGTAATAAAAGGCATCACATCTTACTGTTATACAAGTATAGCAAGTACGCTCAGACACGAGTAATATTTCAAAGAGCTTAATTTCGAAATTGAGCTGCTTAAATACTTGAACCGATTTAATTTGTAACATACTCTATGAGAAGTGGCTCAATTCCGCTAATTATTTATATAATAATAAAAGTTTATAATTAATTAAAATGTAGAGTTTTTATTTATTAAATTATGACGCGATAAGATGCTGATATATTTTATGTAAATTTGAATGAATTCTCATACAACTATTTACATATATAATTCAAGGAATGTTTTTCATTTCACCGTTCTGGTCCCACGTGAGCTTTTGGCGACTAACTCGGAGTCACGCGGAAATTGGATGTCGCGTGCTTATTCTCCATGAAAGCAATCTGCAATAACAATCCGAAAAGTCAAGAAAAAATCGCATCCTGTTTATTCGGTTCGAGGAAATTTTAATGCCATGAAAAATTAATACAACATCGTTATACGTGAAAAATTGTCGGCGACACGACACACGCACAGCCACGATCACAGATCCGACATTAACCCATAAAAGTGGTCCAGGGAGGGCGCAAAAATGAAAAATGATAGGGCACACCCAGTGGCGTAAAAAAACAGTACATGCTGCTGAAAATGCCGTATCGGTTGCGAAGAGAAATTCAAACAGAACAGCTCTGGGAATAAAAATTGTTACGGCGTCTTTGCCAAGATGTCAGTTCGAATAAAAAGCGGAGCGGTGCTTTGCTCACATTTTATCATGTTGGATAAACGATATTTCAGACAAATATCATTGTGTTTGGATTTATGTGTTTGCAGTTTTGTTAGTCGCCGTAATTTACCGAGCCAATGGTCGAGAGACCAAGTTTTTGGACTTTTGTCGACAATGCACGATTTTAATTCTCCCAAGTATTAAATGCGATTACATATGTTGATTTATACGTGTTATTTTCTTACAAGATATAAGAAATGAAATCTATGAAAAATATAATCCCACAATGTTTGAAATATTTCGATGTTCATTTGTAAAAACAAGAAAATTTGGAAAACTGTAATTAATATACGTATAGAAAATCTGATTACTTATGATGATATTCATAATTTATTCTATAAAACACTATTGAGAATATAGTATATAAAATAAAACAATACAAAAATACAGTTTGTCCTCGACTTACGACCGAGATACGTTCCTGGACTTTGGTCGAATTCGAATTCGTCGTAAGTCGAATTTCATACAAATTCTTTCGTCATCTATACTTATATAAGTACAATCCATTGGCTCATCAACAGTAGTGGAAGAAGAAGAGTAGTGTCTTTAAAAACATATCCAATTTTGGGGTTGAGTTGTTTGTTGTTTTTTCCCGTATATTGTAGCAAGCAAGATCTTCCCGAATACGGCAGCCATACCAAAAAATCTTCGTTATCCGAACTACTTTTGCAAATTTTTTGCACTACTTGGTCATTTTGAAGGAACGCTGCTTCCATTTCTTTCAATACAATTTTTTTTTGGAGATTCCACATCCATTTTTTTTTTAGTTCTTCTTCAACCCTTTGATTTTCGATGCATACTACCTTCATTCGACGATCTTCTCTCCAAATCATTTCTATGTTGGTTCATGTCTTCACGATCAATCAAGTTATCAGCTCTTTGCAATGTTTCACAATGAGACTGTAGTGTGTTCACTTCATTTTCTTTTCAAATTGTACGAGTTATGTTTTCAGAAAGTTTAGTGTTTTTTCCATATATTCCATACATGCACGATGATGTGGACCTCACATTCTTCCAATATTTTATTTGCTTGATGAATATTATTAATATAATTCTTCCAAAACTCTTTAACTGTTTTTACCTCGTCAAGCGCTACTATTGCTTGGGCAAATGTAGTTTTTAAATAATAGGCTTTAAATGTGACAATAGCTCCCTGGTCCATGGGTTGCAAAATACTGGTGGTATTAGGGGGTAAATACGCGATTTTAACATTAGGATGTACATTTCCGATATGCAGTGGATGTCCTGGTGCATTGTCTAGTATTAAAAGTATATGAATGGAATTCTTCGATTGCCAAATATTTTTTTACTTGAATAAAATAAATTCATAAACCAGTCTTCTCAAAATAAATTGTGTCGTCCACCCTTTGTTTGAGCGTACTAGCGGTAAACATTTTCGATATTGATTCCTTTGAGGCTCTCGCCTTTAGAGTGATAAATCATTAATGGTTTTAATTTATATCCAGCAATATTGCCACCTAATAAAAGATAAACGATTCTAAAATGCCCAGCCTGGCATACTTTTTTTTCTTCCATTAATGGTAGGCAATGCCGAGGCATTTTCTTCCAATAGAGCGCGGTTTCAACATTAAAAAATTGTCTTCGACGTATTCTTCTTTCCCAATCAATGTGTCAACATTTCGATAAAATCTTCAGCAGTCTGTAATCGGCTCGCCTCTCCACTTATTTTCACATTTTGATAATTCGCCTGTTTGAATTCGCAAACCAAGCATTACTGTAAATGTTTGCTGGTAAGTTAGTTCGCCCTTTAATTTTAGGGTTGTAAAGGTTCAGTGCCTTTGTCTTTATGGTCACAAAGTTGGGGATTCGTTTTTTTGTATCAAATCTTCCATCCAAATCACCAATAGTTTTCCCATTTCGCAAATGGTCCAGTTTTTTTTGTTTTATTGTAGATTTTATGGATATTGCTTCTTTAACAGCTTCATTGATACTTAGTTTATTCTTCAAAATTGTAGAGATCGTTGAGCGATAAGTGTAGATCGCAGCCATGTCCTTCACTCTTTTACCACTCTCATATTGTTTAATTATTTTAAGTTTATTTCAAATCTATTGCACTTCTTTTGTCACACTCACCTGCCTGCCAGTCATTATGGCACGATT
This sequence comes from Philopotamus ludificatus, assembly GCA_022495035.1. Taxonomy (NCBI): domain Eukaryota; kingdom Metazoa; phylum Arthropoda; class Insecta; order Trichoptera; family Philopotamidae; genus Philopotamus; species Philopotamus ludificatus. The sequence continues at coordinate 9,867 of JAGXCT010034076.1, forward strand.
TATTTTACAATGAATCAGGTCGACAAAGGCAAATTTAAAAAAAAATCTATTTTTTTTTGGTCGTAAGTGCGAATCGTCGTAAGTAGAACCGTCGTAAGTCGAGGACTACCTGTACTACAGAAACAACCCTTTTATAACACTTCCTGCTACAGTGCAGCGTGTGCTGCAGTCCCTCTTATAGTACTACATTCTATATCGCTGTTTTCTACTAAACGCCAAATTTTCAAGGACAAAAATGATATATTTCGTAAATATTTAATCCATTTCCGTGTGAAATTAATGTCAAAGCCCTTTGATTGTAAACAAAAAATAGCACGCGCGTGTGAACAAATTAAAAATAGAACATCATCATTTAAAATTTATCAATGGAAAAATATTTGATCTGTTCGACTTACAAAATACAATTAAAAAACCTGTATGTAATCTCAACCGCTATAATATAAGACAATTTTAATATGTTTTGTAATGAAATATTAATTACATATATTACATTTAAATGCATAATAAAAAATGTAACAAAAATTTTCCAAAGAAAATTATTATGGAAACTTTTCATTATGGAAGTCAAATAATTATCCATACCATTTTAGATTAATCTTTATCAAATCATCTATTTATTATACATAAAAGCCTAATCATATCTTGGCATTACAATATTAGTGCATTGCAATATTAGTTATCACAAAAGAATAATTCCTGGACACGGTGACAACTAACGTATTTTATTATATTAAAATATTTACAAATTATTTCTTTTAAAATCCTTATTAGTTTTTTCCAAAATCAGCAATTCTTATTTTTTTTATGAAACATAATTTTACGAAGTACACTATTTTTTTACGAGATATTATGGAGACGCCGTTTTTGCGCAATTTTTACAATTATTTCCTCTAAAATTCGGCATATTTTAAATATAAATTAAATTAATTCAGAATTGAACAAAATCAACAAAAAATATCTTTTAGCGATAACACAACTTAGAGAATTAATTTTACCGTTTTTTTGTAATTTTTGAAACAAAAGTATCATATTTTTAACTTAATTTTTATTTATCCGCAAATTTCTGGTAAACCAACTCGTAAAAAAGAGGGTAATCATTTATTTGGAATGACTAGATTTAATTGTACGGGTAGTATGTTCGAGAAAATCAAGCTATTAGACGTAATTTAAAATGCCCTATTATATATATAAAAATATAAGCAAGAAAGACTATACTGGAAGAAGACACCGGAAACATCGATCGAAAATGCCACAAATAAGAAGAATAATATATTTAGTATTCAATTATATTTACATTATAATTTTAGCAACATATTATTATTTTTCTGAAATTTGGATTGCACTAGTCGATACATGGTCGCCCCCCAAATTGATTTTTGTTAGCCCAGTTACGAAAGTTGTCCGCGGCATGCATTAGTATTCCGCGGGGGTGCGGGGCAACCCTAGCTGATACTATCAATAGGGTTGTCTATTCATGGAAAATGGACGGAATGAAGTATTCTTTGTCTTTCTTATATTTATTCGGGTATTGATGGAAAGTTGAATAAGGCCGAAACTCGCATGCGGGCCGGTGTTTAAGTTTCGGAGTCGGAAACACGAGGGTCGTCATAAGGCGGCGGTGGGGGTAGATAAGGGGAGGGAGGCAAGGGTAGCCGATCGATAGTCCAGCATCACGCCGAGCGGCGGAGGGGTCGGTGCCGCCATCCTGCGGCGGCGGCCAGCATCCCGCACCTTCGTTCCCATTCAGCTTCATTCCCCTGTCGATGGTGTCGTAAAACAGTGCGTAATCAAGTGGAACGCGTTGACACACTTTCCGCAGGCTTCAGCAATTCTCGATGGCACGCGAGGACGGCACTTAATATCCTTGCAAGGCGTGGATTTGTAATTAGCGACATAAAACGCAATCTTGGCGTGTAATACGCGCGGTGTGACGTAATTTGGCATTACTATAAAAACGGAATAAATTATTTGTTATACGGGCGTTATCCGTACCTTATTAAATCGAATCCCGTATAAATTTTCGTGTGACTGCATTAATCCATCATCGTTATCTGATACATTTAATTAATACAAAACAAATAAAAACATGACAAATTAGCTCGGTGTTTTATGCAATTAGTATCTATCACACTTGATGGATTAATTATAATGATTTTCAGCATACTCCGGATTGAGTAATTAATGCAAAATGACATGGAAAATTAAACTGATCTATGGCGGTGTCGCGTCGTGTGAAATACACCAATGTGAAAATCATGTTAATTAATGATTTTAAAGCAAAAATTCGAAATAATTAAGTATCGCATTCAATTTAACAAAAAAGCAGGACATTATTCAGATGGCCATCACAATTGAACTATATTAACTCAATTTGAAAGCTTCATGCTAATTTACTTTTTTAACCATGTTTAAATACTAATTTCTAACAATATTATTAGAACTAAAAAATGATTTTTAACGTAACCATAATTTGAATACATCATTAAAGCTATTTCTTTGGTTTATTTATGCATTTTCAATGGAAATTTTCGAATTTGACTCAATCAGAGATTTCTATTAATTATTATTAAATTATACAAATTTTTCTGATTTAGGTATATCATTTTATATTTCTGTGGGATAATATTTTGTCTTAAATATTCCCTAAAAGCTTTACTGGGAGAAGAAAAAAGTATTAGCATAATACGTCTGATGTGTAACCAGTATTAGGATTGGATATTTCATATTGTACAATAAAATAATGATTATCAGACAGACATAATGTATAACAAGATTTTTATAAAAATAAATTTATAAAGATATCTTTATCACCGTAGTTGAGATACAGACTAAACTTTGTTAAAAAAATCAGTTCGGTTTATATAATATGAACAAGTTTATGTTCACAAGCATTGGTAGTAACACAAAAAAGCATGCAATCGTTGACTGCAAAATTAATAAGAATATGTGAGAAATAGATTAAAATAAGATTATGAAATCTTGTACGAAAACCTTTAACCTTGCTCCGTACAAACATTAACATTGTGTTTTTCCGGAAATGATCTATGTTTCTAATTAATAGATTTTTCCGAAAGTCTTTTCCTGGTTTTCATTCATGATTAAAGGGCCTCAAAGGTCGTAATCATGTCCCGATCCATCGATTAGATAAGTTAAATAGAGATGAGTAACAAAAAAGCTACCTCAATTTTTGATATTACACAAGAGAAAGTCAAGAACGATATGACTTCAATAGCTTCACATTTGCTGTTAGTTAACCTATACGTCATTGCGCCTCGAAAACAACCGTGTCGCGTTACAAGGGGGTATATTTATAATGGAAAATAGACCCCAAGCATTTCAAGTAAAGATATTCGTGAAGAATTCATCAAAAATATTATTCTATGAATAAAAATAGTTATTCGTGACACATTCATGGCGATGTCTCGCCGCAGACCGAGCTCTAGCCGCATATGTCAACTTGTACGTTTCATTCGTACTAAGCACATCGTACCGGATGCGAGCAAAAAAAAAGATCGCGCCCGTTTCTAAAGAAGCGAATATTGTTGTTTCTGTTTTTTTCTTTCAGTTGTGGACAATAATAATTTTTACTATTTGAAAATGAATGACTGGCATGACAGAAAAAATCCAAAGCCTCATTTGTCCATATAAAGGTACGATATAGATTCCAAAGATGCGGAGGCAATGCGTCTCTTACACTTTCTCTCTAGCCAATATCATAATGAATTTTCAGAATTTATATTCAGAGTTTTCCCGAAGGTTTACCAAATAGTATACTAACTTAGCTAATAGAAAGAAATATTTTGGAGTATAGGTGATATTGGTTCATATTCAACCGAAATTCTGGATAACAACTCGGGACTGTTAGTGACTCTAAGTATGACACTAATTAGGATTTTTTAGCTAACTTGTTTCTTGCTCTCTTCAGCTGACTTTCGCAACGCTGTGACGCGATTGGCGATCAAGAAA
>JAGXCT010034076.1:16201-54893 GCA_022495035.1 Philopotamus ludificatus
TTGTCAAATTTTATTCAGCCCTTAAATTAGCCAGACACGGCCCTCGGCAACTTCTTCCTACACCCGAATATTGAGGAAACAAAGATAGAATTGTTAAAACGTTCTACCATAAATTGTTTCAAGAAGTGCATCAAAAATTAAATTAAACGCTGGAAAACTGTATGATGTAATCTGATGAGAACTACTTTGAGGAGAGGGAATAATATTGATGATTTAACGAATATATAAAATTTTAAGTAAAATGAACTTGCTTACGTATTTTTTATCAAATCTCGTAAAATCAATTAAAAATCCACTTTTAACATGAAAGTCTTAATATAAAGTACATCACCGATTATCCCGGCAAATGTTGGGGAGGGAATAATTCGAACCGTTATTTAATTTAGTTTTAAAACACAATTACATAAACATATCTAAGCAGAATTTTATTTTAACATAGTTAATCTTTATTCAAAATGTATACAAAATCTGTAATTTTGATTGATTTGGTTTGAATCTTTTAAAATTTTTTTAAAGGTTAACATCCTTAAATTTGAATCATTATTGGTCAATGTACTCCAACAAAGAATCAAAAGTAGTGCTGTGCGGTGATTAACTTAGGCGTGCTAATGGGGAATCATCTATACCCATCTCTAGCCTATTTGGGACCCCAAGTTTTTGATTTTTCTCCAATAAATATTTTTCTCGAATAACATCAAATATGAGGACAGGAAAACTCTCCGGTAACCAAAGCTATTAGTCTGCTGAACCACAAGGCGAACCATGTAGATATATTTGTAATGTATGTAAAATATCACCGTTTCGTTGATCTTTTATTAGATTTTAAAAATTAATATTACTAACAGTATTTGATTATATGTTTATTAAATACAGTCCTCGACTTTCGCACACAATTGGATCCAGTAGTTTGCGAATGCGAAATGGTCGAAAATATATAAAAATTCCAATCATTACATATGAACTTAGTGAAACAGGCTTTTATATTTGATATCCAAATGACTAGAAGTAAATTAATTTTTCCTTCGATAGAGCGAATTTTCCAAAAAAAACCGTTTCGTCTAGGTTGAATATTTCAACCTAGACAGAACAAGAGAATATTCTCCATCTATAATAAATTAGTTCCTGTTTAACTGTGTTAGCTCAATGTGATAGTTTCTCTACTTCCTCATCGCTATAATCTGTCGGGATGGTCGCTAAAGTGATTTCAATCAAGTCTTTGTCATTTAGCATCTGGTTATGTAAGATATCATCAGTATTTTCACGCATAATCTTTAAGAAAACGTCGCATAGAAACAATGTAAAACGAGAATCGGCTTTATTATATAAATTCATATTGTCGAAGATCTAGAATATTATACCAATGGAGAAGAAAACCCTCTACCATTTTACTGCAAATATATATTTTTTTTAAATTTCAATTAAAAAAATAGTATGAATACCTAGTTTGAACAAAATTTAATGACTGATTTTAGTTTTAAACAAAAAAATAAGACCAAGTAAGAGTTGGCCTTAATTATGCTTATGAAAAACCATTAAATTTTCCGTGCAGAACCAATGCAACAACAATCTCTTAATATGATGAAAATTATCGTGCTGAACATTGTCATTTAATAACGATAATTTCGATGTAAAAAATGTAATAAGAATCTCTATTTTTTAACAAAATTATTTTAAAAAGATGGCGTATATATTAGTATGCGATTAAATGAAAACGTATTCATAAAAATACTAGTTTTATTAAATGATTTATCTCATAAAAGATATATAAATGTATTATATTGTACTTGATTATGAGCGTCTTGAAACTAAATAATACAACTATTTTTTTATATTTAATTTTTATTAGATACTGCCATATTTCAGCCACACGACACTGAAATATTTCAGACAAAATTGTGTTTTTATATTGGGTCGGCAATATTCTTTTTTTTCAAGTTATGTAATTTCTAAATTTGTCCTCTCCATAACTGTGTGTAACTTTAGCTTCTTTCCCGGCGCCCACATACGCGCGCGTCCTTGATAAAGGTCCTTCGCAGTGAGAAAATGAGAAAAGAAAAAGGACCCGACCTAAAAGGAAACATGACGCTGATGAGACACCGACTCTTCATACGTGCCAGAGGACGGTGGCCAAAATGGCGTCGATTAAATTACATACATGCGACAAAGCGATCATCATATGGATAGACACACATCCTCTGAGGAACAAAGGAGAGTACATAGTCGATATTTTGCGACATTAGGCACGATATTTTTCTGGCTGACACCGGCGGCCATTTTTTCCCCCAATAAATCTTATACTGCCCCAGAATTATGTTATGCGAGATGACAGACTCGCTTTTAATTATGAATTGTTATATAATTTCGGAGGGCACAAAAGAAAATTGACGTGTTCGAGAAAAATGCAATCTATCATACTTCAAAAGAGTTTTCCACGGTGTGAGAAAATGGCGAAAAACATACTCGTCGTTGAAAACTTTTCAGATGTAAGCGCGGTCATAAATTATTATTAATAATTAATTTAAAAAGTATTAAATCGGAAATATTGAGATATACACACAATCTTATATCAATATTATAGAAAATTTTAAAATCATCACGTTTTAATGATTTATAATATTTTCCATACTATCGTTCTAATGTTTCTAAATACATCGACTACATATGTATATTCTTTTCGAGTCGCCATTGAGTTTGTTGAATCTAGGGCATTGTATAAGTACATTAACCGTATCAGTTGAACTGAATGGTACATATTCAAGATCTAAACGTTCCATTCACACCATCCACAATCTCACATCCACACCTCGGCATCCGGGATGCTGGCTATGTCGTTTAGCACACATTACGTCAGCGCATTTGGCTATACGGAACAGGGGATGAGATAAAATGGTTTATGAAAATGAGATTGTGTTTCATATTAACATGCCGCGTATACCTATACCAAGTGAATGAATGGATACATATTTTGATGTTGCAATTAAAACCTTCATACAAAAATATTTATAAATATGTCAATATAATTTTAAACATAAAACTAGAGGAAATATTTCAGTACTACGTACATACAGAAACCTAACCTCATTCGCATTTATAACGATATAATAAAATATATTATAAATAATATTTATGACTAAAAAATAATATAATTATGTAATGCGATTTAATTGTATTTCAAAAAAATATTTGAATATGATTGACTGTCAATGTTTTGATCATTTGTTTTTATTAATTAATAATATTTTGTTTTTTGGTCTTGACAGATTATAACGTGTCCATTCGTTCATGTATGATTTTAATGATTCAACTGATTTTAGTCATGTTTTTAACGATAAATTGTGACATTTACTCACAAAGGGTAGCAATCCGATGAGGTGGGGTCAGGGTCACCACGGCACACACAAAAAAACAGAGATCGACGACCCACAGTGGCGTATTTGATCAAACACCGCGGAACTCAAAACGAACGCCGAATGTAATGCAGGTCGACTGCAGATCAATGTTCATGGGACACCATCTTGCCCTTTGACGTTTGTCAACCATATTTACAAAACAACACTGCCCTCTGTGATCATGCGCCAGCATCTCCGTGGAAAGGTTCCCCCCAAAAGCTACACTACTGGAGCGACAGAGTGCTCTATCGTATATGAACATTCCCGCTTTCCGGATTGAAAATGATATTTTTTTTAAAAATTCGAGGTTAATTAAGCATTAAATAATTTGTTTATTAATACCTGTAACTGTTTCACGCGGTTTTAGTTAGTTATATTTAATATATTTTTTTAATTTTGCACCCGATTACATGGGATGAACTAATATTTTAGAGGTCCTTCAAAAAAAAAACCTAGTGGTGGAAAGCATATAAAATACCATTATTTTTTTTTACTCTTTTTAATTTGTCTTATGGTTAGTTTTAAAAATAAATATTACTTCGCTCTTGTCTCAATTGGGCCCCAAGACCCAACTAAATATTTTTTATACATTATTTTCGTTTTCTTTTTTATGTTTAATCTTCAGTTTCACTTGTAAAGCAATATAAATTTAGTATTTCTGTAGAAAATATGTATTGCTAATTATTTCCAAATTTGTATACTATTAAAATCTATTTAACAATGCTGATAACAAGTTGTGAAACTCGAAGAGGTTTGATATTTGTGTTTGTTACTAAGGTTATATTTTGTTCTAACATCTCTTCATCCTTAGACAACCGACAAGAAGTCACCAACCGCCACCGATTACGTTCCACCAAAAACCACATTGCTATGAAAAAATATATTACGACAGAGTAGAGATATAACAACAGTTAATAAAATATAGAAAATATTATTCATACAAATATTTATTTATTTTTCATAAAGACAATGCGTGATTGGCATTACAGAATAACCCAGGTCACCAATCACCCATAAAAACATAATAGTGATGAAAAAAATAACATATATAACAATAAAGAAAAGAAAAGAATTATAAAATCTCATAAGATAATACAAACGATATGTCTAATGTATTAGAATCAAATGAAACTTTTATTTGTCATTAGTGTCTTGTGTTGTTGATTATCTTATTATTAGGAAACCTGCTATCTATTTCTGTGTTTTTTCTTTTACAAGTTGTATCTACACTTCTTGATATCCAGCCATAAGAACCCGCAGGTCCCGTTAGAATTTTAAAGCTCGTTCAAGGTTGGGATTATAGTGAAAAAATGATCTTCCATATTCATAGCAAATTGCAAGCCTTCGTGATAGCAAATAGTAAAGCAGATTAGTAGATATGTTTCACTTTTGTTTACTTTTTACTCATTAATCATTTGCTATTGGAACATGTGTTGTCCTTTTGTGTAAAAATATGATATTTGTTCTATTTAGTGGAATTTCTTTTTAATGTAAACGAAAAAAAAAAATGTAAAAATTGTTTGTTCTTCAAAAACTCTTCATTATTAAATTCGTCTCTAACAAAATCAAATTTCAAAACACTTCTGGACCGCAATCTTGGTCACATCATTTACCTCCCTTCAACGATTCTGTCCTTTTCACCTTAATGTTAGCAAAATATCGCACTCCCATGGTTTTTTCATCTCCAGGAATAAGAAAAAGTCAAAAAGAGTCATGTCCGGTAAATACACTCGCTGAGATATCATAACGATGGTCTTCGCCAGGAATATTTTTTCACAAGCAAAACATTAAAATACTCAGCATATTTTATTATCAAATTTGTACAAGAATCTAGTTATAATGATTTAGAAAATGGCAGCCATAACGTATCTTATTATAAAAATTAACGAAAAAGAAGTACGTAATTGTCCATTTTATTAGATTTTTTAACGAATTATGCAAAATGAACACCGTTTATAATAATGCTAATAATTATTTTACATAAGACGATTTATTTAAAGCTAACAATTAAATTATGAAAATACGCAAACATAATTTTTCCGTGTTTGCAAGGCTAATTAAAAGTATCAGATGTGAGTCCTCATTGTTGAAGTGTAACGAATATATATTAGTTTAATTTTGATAAGTAGATAGACCGAATAAGTAATTAATGTTAAACTTTCCAGTGGATCATCAGATAAATAATTTCTGAGCATTTACAGATAGTAATACTGTACAAAAAAAGTAACAGACATATTTAGTGAATCATATTTGGGTTATACTTGACTGCAAGGAATGATGTACATGAAACGACAGACAACTGCACCGATATTAGCTTATGGTGAACAATCCAGAGGAAAAAAGATCAGAGTAGAGGTAGCCGGACTGTATCCAACATCAACCGTCACCTCACTACCATCGAGCTCGTTTGCGTGTGCTTTTTCGTCCGCCAAATGTGAGGACAGGTGCTCTCGGAAACTCTCCGGTAATCAGAGCTATTCCGCTTCTTAACCTCCTGGCTCCACTTTCATTTAGATATATTTGATAAACATAGAGGAAGTCCAAGATATAGCGTGTCTTCAAAATCTCTTACACAGGAGTCTGGGCCCAAAGATATGTATGCTTTCGCGAGAATGCACTTCATAAAAAAACATCACATGGATATTGACATTTTTTTTTTGTATTGTTTTATGAAACGCACATAGTCTGTGCCAGTCCGACTCTGTGTGTAAGTTTCTTTTGAGACGCGATATTATATGTGCACCCGGACCTCTACGTGAGCGCAAAAATTTTGCATTTTTGGCGAAAAACCGCCCCGCCAGGTACGTTACAGATTTTAGCGGACTCCTATGTGTTAAATATTGCCATTTCGTTGATCTTTATATGAGATTTTTTAATTTCATATAACGGATTAATTAAAGCCGGTGTTTTAACATTTTTTTTAAAATCCTGACATATTTATCTATGCGTTATTTTCTCTCAACTACTTTTTTCTTGGTGTTATTTTATATATTTAAATTGAATGTTTTCATATTTTACTATTGTTTTTATGCGCCATTGGCTACCTGGGTTAATCTGTAATGCCAATCAAGGCATTATTTTTTATGAAAAATAAATATAATATTGAGGAAAAATACGTTATCGGATATCGGAAAGAGAATGTAAGCATGAGATAAAAGGTGCTTTTCATTTAAACATTTATTAATTACATAATATTAACAATAGCAACAATTACAGATATACTTATTTAGCTTTACATTTCTGTGGTGAGAACTATACATATATATTTAATTACATATCAACCGCATCAATGAGGAATGTTTAACAATTGAATAAAAAATCATTTGAAAGCTAAAATATATATATTTCAAGTACGCTTATGTATATCATTATATCATTGGTATTATTACCGTTAGTGAATTGTAAGAGATTTGTAAACAAAATACTCAAGTAGTACGCATCGTACGTATTCCATATTGGACCATTATTTTAAGTGCCAGTTTTCTTTAAATATTTTAATTTAAATTTACAAATTTTATTGTCGTTGATATGTAATAATAGATATAGATATACACAAACAATTTATGTGATACCCACAATTTATATATAATGAAATGAAGTAAAATGTATATTTTAAAATATTACACAAACACATAATATTTTAATGAATTGTTTTGAAATTGAATAAATACTGACATATATTAATAATTTCTATTACATCTAGTTATTCTTTAAAGTCTACATTTAAATAAAACAATTTAGTAATATATAAACAAATATTTAAACTGACATTTGTATGAACGACAAATTGTTACGTCAGTAAATTGAGTTCTTATATAATATTTGCATTGACTAAAATGATTTTAATAAATACATATTCTAGAGTTTATTTAAACGTTCTATTTTTGTGATGAAATGTTGTTTGATCAGATAATTAAGCCGTTTTTTTTTAAATAATTTCGTTAATAATCACCTAAAAGTTTATTTACAAAAGAATAAAAATACTGAATACTGAAGAAATGTGTAACAATCACATCCTATATCGCAATATTATTTCAATGAAAAAAATATATTACAAACAAAAAAAATATATAGCATTCACGCAGACAATTAAATTAAATTTTAATTTTCAATAATTATTAAATTAATATTGAATGCAAAAAAAGATCCTTATAAAAAATCATTTTTTGATTAGATTAAGAATTTTGGAATGATATTGCTATACAATGAACACAAAAAGAACATTTTTGTATTTATTTCGACCATTAAAAAACTAACGAAAAATATGACTCAATATAATGCGATAATTAAAATGTAATCCACTTTGATTTTTTAGGATATTTATTTATTCAATTCACATTACAGATGTGCGGCTATTCATATAAAATTGGTGTCCGGATAGAAGCAGGGTGAATACGTATATGCACGCAGCAATCCAGCAGTTATACGCATTCTGAAAATATATTGAAACAAATTGTTAGTAACGATATATTGAAGGATCATCATGGAATAAGATCTTTTAAGCCACAAGCCAAAACAAAAATGTTTAAAATATATTAATATACAAATCAAAGAAAACTGAGTCCATGTATTGTAATATGGAACATTATTCAAAAAAAATATATAAATTACCTGCGCATATGCCCTATCGGCATCAGCATAGAAGTCTGTGATGTCATTGTGGTGGCCATGAAGTTTAAGATCTTCGATCAGCGCCACGCTATGCACGAAATAGAATATGCCCATTAACACCTGAAAAATGTTAAATTTTAAGTAAATGCAACATAACAAAAACTTTAATTATATAATGAAAGACCATATTTTTTTTAACTAAATAATCAATATTCACATTACTGACTATACTGTATGCAATGTGTTAAAATAAAATTAATTTAATTACAAAATATCATCAAAGACATGTGTAATAATTAACAAGGGCAAAATTTTCAATTTATTTAAAAAAATATTTTAACCTTATATACCAAGTATAAGGCTTATTTGTTCGTCTGGATGGTATTTTTTTCCACTGACATTAAATTTTCATTTTTTTATTTCTGTATAGTAAAGCGAATAACCAATATTACGTGAATCTCTCGAATTTGAGAACTGACAGTGATATTGATCGCCATATTTAAGCAAAGAGACGTATCAAATTAAATAAATAGTACAAAAATGATACATACGAGCTGAATAATTCCCCAGATGCTGAGCAGCAATCCGCAAAGGGAGCACTTAGGTCCGCAGATCTTCATGTTTGCGAGCTGCTGTCACACCCGGGCACCTGATACTCATGTGACCCAGAGCTGCCAGGAGTTAAATTTCCCAGTGTGGCGATCAACATGCGTGCGATAACATTCTTACATTGCGCCAACTAATATTTCAATATTGTCTTTAATTTTAACACTTTATATGTTAAAATAATATTTCAATTTAATTTAATAGACAATAGTAAACAATTTAAAAATGTACAATATAACTTTTGTAACCATTTAACCGCACCGTGTTGACAACTGTCAATTCACCACACACTCTAGCAACACGTAGAAGCTTTGTGTATACGTTATTTAAGTAGGTATGTCTTCATTCAATTCACGGATATATCTACAACCCATTAATTTCGTTAGTAAATGCGAGTTTTAGCTACATTTATGCAAATTAATTTGCGTATAGGACATAAATATGTAAATATCTCTAGCGGTTAACATAGCCATGCTTATGGGGTCTATTTAGGACACTAAGTTTTTTTATTTTTCTCGAATAACTCTCTTAATATAAATCCTACATGTCCCAAACATTTTGTATTTGTCTAAAATCTACACGACACATCATATCAGATGTGAGCGAAAATCATCGCCTGCATGGCAACAACAGTGAATATTGGTGTTTTTATTTTTTTTCTCGCAATTGCAGACAATAAAGGACAATAATTATTTATAATAGTTACTTATTCCTTAGACTTTTTTAGACAAATACAAAAAGCTGATGACATATAGGATTTATATAAGAGTTATTCGACAAAAATCAAAAACTTATATGGATATATCCATATAAGTTTTTGGATATTTATTAATAATCAATGTCTAATTTTTTCTCTAAATTCGTCGGTATTTTTATTTATTCGAAACTTTCATCATCACCAAGTACTTGCGATGCAGGCATATCTCTATTGTTTCTATTGGATATTTTTTATTAGTTTCGAGATATCGGTGTTGAAGTAACTTCGATACAAGATTACGATGAGAAAATTTTGAATTATGTAATCAATATTCTTCTCTGTACAAAAATAATTGATAAGACATAGATTGTGTATAATCCTTCAAGTGATGAATTTATCTTTGGGGAAACTATGGCCAGACATTTAGAATTTGGCATCACAGCCCGTTGTTAACCGATAAGTCACAGCGGCTCGAAAACAACCGCGTCGTCCGAAGGGGGTCTATTATAATGGATACTAGACCCCAAGCATTTCAAGTCATGATATTGACGAATTCTTCTTCAATATCTCGACTCTTTAAAAAAAATGGATTATTCTAAGAATAAAAATAGTTATTCATGAAATGCTTCATAATTTGGATATTTTTACTAATCAATATGAAGCGTAAATGACAAGCGGACTTGGCGATATCCCGTGTCAATTACACTCGGTACATCGTACCGGATGCGACCGAAAAAAAAATCGCGTTCGTGGCAACAGAAGCGAATATTGTTTTTATATTTTTTCGCAACTGCGGACAATAAAAAGCAATTATTTAAAATATTTATTTTTTAGACTATTCTAGACAATTACAAAAAGTTTGTGACATGTAGGATTTATACTAAGTGTTTTTCGAAAAAAAACAAAAACTTGGGGTCCCAAATAGACCCCATAAGCACGGCTAGGTTAATTAAATTATGTGCTGAGTAGATCCATGGATTCAAAGTATAACTGCGCAATAATATAGGAATTGTTGGAACCAAAAAATAAATATTAAAATTTCATTAAAACGAAAAGCATAGGCTTTGCTAAGTTTGGTGCGTAAGGGTTAACTAAAATACCTATAGCTAATGCTGAAATTAAAAAAATCTGTGAAAAACGGCATCAAAATATGGCTATAATTAACAAAAATTAAGCATTCAGTGATAATGTCACAGACTATTTCTATATAATTTAAAAACACATCGACACAGGTAGCTTTAAACGAGTTCGTTGGTGCTACCGAAGACTAAAAAAACTGGGTTTCTAGAATTATATTTACCAATTGTTTTAATTACATACAACTCCTGAATAATAACTTTCTCACTCTTCTGATTTAACCATCATCCTTTACAGTATTTGTTAACAGCTCTATAAGTTTTGACAAAAATGTTTTTATATTAATCGGATTCTCAGGATCAGATTAACGATGGAAAGATAGTTTAGCTATGTATTTGTATATTACATATATTAATCCTTTCAGTAATATAATCCTCCATTAAAATAATATTGAGGTTTTTTAAATCAAATACTATATCAATTTTAATTTTATTCAATAATCTTACACTCCATGTAATTTAAATATAACAATATGATTTTTTAATCCACCTATTTATTTTGTTATACAATATATATCTACCATTATACAAGTACATATTGATGCTGAAAACCAATCTTACTGTATCTCGAAAAATGGAACCAAAGGGGAGTCAAAAAACTATTTAAAATATTAACAATTTTCAAACTAAAAGAAATAGAACCGTAATTTAGATTTTTTTACAAAATTTATCGTATATTTTTGAGGTACAACAAAATTGCTCTCCAGCAACAATATGTATATGATTTTACTTTTTAATTAGGATTTAAAAAAATCCATTCCAACAAAATTAGTATTAGCTCGTTAAAATTGTTCCATCTCCATGATAAATATATTTAGTAATAAAACGTTAGTTATTATCAATAATTGTTAAAAAAAAATATGAATAATATATAAATGATGAAGACTGTTCTAATGAATGTTATCGACTAGATACAAATCCTCATTAGACAGTGATTTGATTGTAGTAAAAATTACAAATTTAAGTAGTGAAAAAAATATTAGATATATTCTGAATGTAAATAATAAAAATATTTTTTTTTTAACATATACACCCATCCCTCGCTTAACACGGAAGATAGGTTCTGCTAGATCACGTGTTAAACGAAACCGTGTTAAGCGAGACTAACAAATGTATGAAAACAGAGAAGATAATGCTTCTTTTTTGAAAAAAAAATACTAGCGAAGAGGGTGAGAGGAACTGGAAAAGTTCGTACGTGGAAATGATTATGAACATAGAAAAAAAAAGATATTTATTCTTGTAAGTGTACCAGCTTCCTTTTTTTTTACCTTAAAATAGACAGTTGTCGTCCAGAATATACCCTAACAGTTATTCTTGGAAATTCCCGCAGCTGTGCGCACGTCTACAAAGCTAAATTTAATCGAAAATTTTTTTTTTTCAACAAAACTGAAACCGTGTTAAGCGAGCATTGTGTTAAGCGAGGGATAGGTGTATTTAAATTTCAGAGCAATATTGATAAACTAATTTTACTAAATCTGTTTTTTTCAAACCGGTTAATGCGGGCAAATCTGGCGGATTACGCCATTTTAATATCAGTTTTAATTGCGGCACCGTATACTTATCAACGAGATTTTGACCGATACGGCCCGCTAATATTTCAATATCTGGAGCGTCCATGGATTCAGTGGTTACTTTCTTAGACGATGAATTGCCATCGTTGGCATTTTTTCTTTTTGTAGGAGACACACCGAAAGTACCAAATAATACTTCAAAGTCCTCAGGAAGAGATCCCAATCTATTGCCTTGCATCTCTAAGTCCGGAAGAGTGTCATCTTCACAATCTTGTGGTTCATCATCGTCGAGAGCTAACGCCTCAATAGCATCGTACAACTTACGCAGTTTTGGATTTTCAAATGTTTCCGTAGTGTATTCAAACTTTAATTTGTTTATGATTTTTTTCATGCACAGCATTTGCGCCTCAGAGACCTCAACGCCTTCTTCAACATTGACATCCTTCATATTGTCTCTATATGGTAAATATATCACGTGAAATCCATCCGGTTGAATCTGATGTCCTTTGTCCATCTTTTGGTTTTGAGAGACCAACGCAACGAGCCGAGGATGTGAATACCAACGGGACACCATCAAGCAAATAGCTACACGTCCCTTGGCCTCGCATCGATCTCGCAGGCAACGGAAGAGTTTTGTCGAACCGGAAACAGCAAATTCATCGGGATAAAGGAATGCGCAGGGTTTTAAATATCGTTGCGCCATGGTAAGAATCGAGGATGGTTTAAAACCCAACAATTGTATGCGAGGGTCTCCGCCAAATTTTTTCAATTGCATATATTCTCCGTAAGTAATTTCTATATTGCGGTCTCCATATCTCTGGCACATGCATAGTTCGGCTCGCAGAATTGGTTTTTCTTCGACGTCCTCGGCTTTAAATGTATTGGTTTTGGTTTCGACTCTTTCGTTGGTTTCTCTATGAAGTGTAATTTTTTTAGGTAAATTTCTTTCTTTGCACAAATAATAGAGGCCAACACTGAAATTTACATCAGGAGAGAGAAACATTTTTAATTTAGCCGATGCAGATTTTTTATGAGTGCTTTGCCAAATTTTTTCCAATATTTCATCGGGCGTTATTGTTGGTCCGGATGGCGCCCAATCTTCTGAATCGTCGTATGATTCATCAAAAATTCGCTCTAATTGACTGTAAAAACTGTCGTCTGGTATAATTTCTTCAGAAATATTAACAAAATTTACCTCTATACCTAGTGCAAATAGATCTGAAGCTTTTTTCAGAATCGACCTGTGGTTGACAGGATCTGGTTCAGTAAAACAGCTTAGGATTGATACAGTTTGTCGACTCATTTTTGTTTTGCAGTAGGAAAACATTTTGGAAGCTTGCCATAAAGCATCGGATAGGTTGTAGTTATTAACAGAGCCCCAAGTGTCTGTTACGGATTGAATGTCGGAGCAACGGCGTTTAAGTAGCATGACTTGGTCAACTGTGGCTCTCTGCACTTCGAACAACTGCACCACGTTCTCGAGACCCTTATCATCGTTGAGACGCGTTCCGAAGAGGGCTACGCCGAGGAGTTGAGCTTCGCCTGCGGCCAGTACGCGACGCAGAAGCAGCAGCGCGGCTTGAAGCGCAGATGCGGCGGGGGGCGAGTGTGGGGGACTCCAGGCGCGCTCCGACACATCCAGCAGCAACACGCGCCCCACCACACCGCCCCATGTGCCTCCGCCTCCGCTTTCATCGTCGCTGACGTCACCGAGCATATCTGTGACAAGTGTCAAATTATAACTTTCGCGCTATCTATATTATTCTTTTAGTACACTTTGGCCTAAACACAAATTTAATCGAGCATCCATCCATACTATAGCAGAAATATCGGCTGTCAATATTTTTAATCATTCGCAATGTAAAATAATATTTCAACACTGCTCTATGTCTTTTATTCATTTTATTACATTAATAAATAAACGTGTTAATAAAATAAATATTTCTCTTTCAAATTTTTTTTAGCGCTTTGTTTTCAACCAAATTATAATTATAATTATACCAATGATTTCAAATTGTAGCAAAATAAAATTAGAATAGATCATATTCGATTTAATTAATCAAGCTTTGAACAAAAAATAATCAATGTCAGGTAACGCGGAGGACATATATCATATATTCATTTATAAATCTTTATTATGATGTAAAGAAAAAAATTTTCAAATTGTAAACTACTTTTTAATTATTCCTTTTTCGTTAAAGCACGAGGATTTTATGTATCAATTCGCATATTTAAAACTAAATCAATTCCGGCACAAAGTCCGTGTATTTCGTATTCAATAACTAATATGTTATTAAATAATAATAGACTGTGTGCATTCTTCTGCATTTATTTGACATTCAGAGTTCATCAAATATTGGTCAAGAATATTTTCTCGTTGTGTATCTTTACATTTGGAAGGAACCCATTCGTGGTTCATGAGTGTGTTTAGACAAAATATTGACTTGTCGTCCATATTTAGATATAATATTATGGTTTAGCAATAATGCGGTTTCGTACTCAAATCTCGCATGCATATTTTAAAATAAAAATTATGCGTATCGATATTTATCGGTATCCGCGTTTGCTTTTCCTTGTAGTAGGACTCGTCACTGCTATGTATGACGCGTTAGTAGTGGCTTTGAGCAAAATCGCCTGGGGATAGATGAGTTTTTAGCAAAGTCGCCGTCAGTATCAACCGGTGGTTTTGTTGCTGTAGACGTGTTGCTATACCACTCGTGCCAATTCCTGCCATTCGATCCGACATTTTTTCAATTAAAATCGTAAGTTTATATTGCGATTCTTCGATTATGCTGCATAGAATTACCGGAAACATCAGCAATTCGCTTGCGAAAATTAATTTCGCATTAGTAAAATTACTATTGTGAACTTTTATGCCATAAATGCTCGGGGAATGTCATTGAAATGTTCATCTGCAGAGTAATTTAAGCATGGAATGATGCTAATTAAAACGTATATCCATTCAAAATGTTTCATTATTCGTTCAGACAACCGTGCCAAATCAAATTGCTTTACAAATACGATTGACAATATGTATAACGGTAAAAAAAATGTAGTTAAATAAAAGCATGTCAATAAAGCCATATGCGTTATCAAAAATTATCGTCACTCTTCAAAAATGAATATATGTGATAAAATTCAATTTCATGACATATCCATTTATCACGTGGCGAATTGTTTATGAAAAAGAGATTAGTTTAATTTGAATTCTTATCGAAATAGCATCATAACTGATTCATAAAATATGTCATCGATTTTAATCGGATGATATTAAAAAAAAGCTAATTACATTACAATTATTAGTATTATAGTAAGTTTTGAAATGTTTGAACTTTACAAAATAACGAATTTTCTTCTCATATCAGCCGACGAAAAAATGAAGATGACCTCAACCGTGAATGGTAGTAGGGTCGAGGTAAATGGAGGTAAATGACCAGCAGGTATAGCTGTTCTCAAACGTTACGTTAAATATTTAACTAAAAAAGGTTAAACTTTCAGATGTCTCAACATATATTGCGATGCCGTATTACATGCAAATATAGGTCGAGGTCAATTATTTTTTGATGCATCATCTCACTTAGTGTCTGCAAAAAATATTTATCACGATTTATTAAATCATCATTTTTTTTAAAAATTATTGACACACGATATGTTTTAATAAATAAATACATTAATATTTTTATTATCTTAACATGCAATGCATTTTCAGAGCTTATTTATATCTCAGATCATGTGGTCATATTTTTTAGATGTCTAAACTGTATGCACATTTATAATCCTGCTAAATAAATTATATATATCATCTAATATAAATATATTAGTTATCGTTGTGCCCTTGATAAAAAAAAATTGTCATTAATTATTTTATCACAATTTATTATATTACAATTAACATATTTATAAATGATAGTGTTTGAATTGGTGATTAATCATTGTTATCTAAATTTGCTCAATTATAATCCGCTTTTTAATAATTGAGGAAATGAACTGTGTACTCTGATAACTAATCCTAAGTAATGCCACGTAATTATTTATCATCCTCAGAAAAAAAAAATACTAAAGATATTTCGTTTCATTATTATAAATGGATTAAATTTTACTTTGTCAAAAATCTCTAACCGTTAATGGTATTTCTTATTTACCGATGTATCCATTTCTCGAGAAATGAGAAATTACTTTCAAAATTTCTCAATAGCTTTCGATACAAAGGGAATTTGTAATAAATACATAGTACGTATTTATTATGTACTTTTGTCAAGAGAAGATATTTTATTAACAATAATTTTAGGTTTTATTATGCACAAAAGTTATATCATTTAAATAATAACTAAGATATAAATTCATTAACATAAATTTATATTATACGAGATACTTATATACATCAATTTCTTCATAAACATATGATTTTATGGAAAATCTTTAGAATTACTTATCGAAAACAAAACACTAATCGTTCAGGTAGTACTCGGATGAAAGACCTTTCGGGGAATTTTGCATGATGCCCACTAGGGTTTGAATCGACAATAATATATAATATTTGAATAGCCTTCAATGTTATCCATCCATCGTTATCAATTAACTAAATAAAGGGTCTAATAAAAGTTATGTTCAAAAATAATAATTTTCGGAGTTCTGATATTCTAGAAATTTTGTATATACAGTAAACCCCCCTATAACGTCGGGATAGGTTCCACGTAATAGGGGGGGAGCGTTATAGGGGGTTAAGGTTTTTCAATTTTATTTTTTGATTTAAAGGAAATCAGTAAATCAACATTTTTACGTGTTTACCAGCGCAAATGACTAAGCTCGCGATAGGCGATATCCTCTCATATTATTTTGGCTGACCTAATCTTACCACCAACTTGCCGGGTAGAGCGAATCAACGCGATATTTTATAAGATTTTAAATTTTATAAAATGCGCTAGCATATGATGAATAAATGTAATAAAACTATTCGGGGAATATGTTTATTCCAACCACCAAGTATAGAATTAAACATCAAAGAAATCGACGCATATGAAATAATTATTGTAGAGACCTTGTGAAATTAGATCATATCATTAACTAAGATTAAGAGTATGCACGTATATTACATAATCAAATAGTTAAAAAAAAAAACGATGTACATCAATTTACTCGATTATATTCGTTCCATGGATATAAAAGTAGAAAATATTTTCTTACTGTATGTGTGAATATCCCTGGAATGCTTCTGATAGCCTCGTGCCGATGAATCACCAAATATTTTTATTTAGTTTCGCCGGATGCGTGTCGATGTCAAGCGATCCGGAGCTACATTATGTCAGTGCGCGAACGTTATAGGGGGGTTCGACGTTATATGAAAAAACCGCCGCAAACGTTATAGGGGGGAACGTTATATGAGAGTACGTTATAGGGGGGTTTACTGTATATATTATATTTTAATCAATACAATTCAAATCTAAATAGGTTATCGCAGAATAACTGAAACTGGGAAAACGAAATACAGGCGTTCCTAGACTTTCGCCCCCAGTTTGTTCCTGATAATATGTGCGAACGTTGAATGTTTACATTTTTCAAATATTATTTGATATGCCATTAAAACGTAGCTATCACTGTTTGGTCCATGGGCTGTAAGAATGACTACATTGATATCTGGGTATAAATTCTGTTTTTGAGACTTTAGGTGTCCTGGAGTATTGTCTAAAATAATGCTTTCAATTGTAAATTTGTATCTTTACAATATTGCTTAAGCCGCCACGGAATTATAAGTGACCACTTATTAAATTTTAACGTTTTTATTTGATTTTCAAATGACTGGAAGCAATTCTTTATCTTTCCCTTTCAATGCCCTGGGATTTTATGCTTGATAAACTAGCATTAGCTTAAATTTTAAATCACCAGCTTAATTTACACCTAAAAGCAATGTCAATCGGTTTTTAGAAGGTGAAAAATATTTTTTTTAAAATGTACCAAATAACGAATTGTGCGAAAGTCGAGGGCCGCCTGTATCCGTGATTAATTAACATTGTTTTTGTTTTACGAGACTTTATAAAAAGTAATATTAATACGAGAACGATAGATTGGGATTCCATTGTGTTACTAAAAAACTATGTCAATAGAATTTCAAGTAGGAAATAAAAACAGCGATTTCTAGTTAGCCACTAATTAATTCACACAAATTAAATTAAAATATCATAAATCATGTCATGAATACGCATAAATTATTATATTCATTAAGTATTGACAAATAAAAATATGTTGAAGAAAAACCTTGAGAGCCATTGATGAACAGGTATTCTGAATGCAATTAATGTCTTGCGTGTATGATGCAACTGCGCATGTGCAACAATTACGACTACAACCTTTTTTTAACAATTTTAACCACGTTTTTTTGACTGTCTCACTTGAAATGCGTTTTCAATTATTTTCATTGTATAAAAATATATATTCTTTATACTAAAACCTTATGAATAAAGTAAGATTAAGATCATTAAGTTTGATTGCATCAATAGTTTAATTGGTATATTATATATATCCGTCATTTTCCTGTAACAACAATAAAAATAGGGGAAAACCAAGTGTCCAAGACTCGGAGCAGTTCCGCCATCCATACTCAGTCACTTTTGAAATAAACTTTTTTTAATTTCAATATTCCGCAGCACCCCCAAATATTATACCCACGAGCCGCCACTGCATAAAATTATATCACTTTTCATCAATGTGCATCGGGACGTAACAACGCGTAAAATATAATACATTTATAAATATTTTGATTTTTTGGAATCTTGTTAGAACAAATAATTCGATTAAAAATATAATATTTGTTATTTTTAGTGGATCATATTATTTCAAAAGCATGTAAAAAAAGAATTGAGTTTATATATTTTTTCAGATATACAAAATGGTGTTACAAACAATATTGGTGACTGGTGGAGCAGGATACATTGGCAGTCATTGCGTTGTAGAATTGTTAGAAGCTGGATACGAAGTGGTGGCATTGGACAATTTTGTGAACGCTGTCGGCGGTGCAGATGGTTCTCCGGCTTTGCAACGGGTCGAAGAAATTACTGGCAAAAAAGTAGTATTTTACCAATGCGAATTGCTAAACAAACAGGAATTGGATAATATCTTCAACAAGGTTTTATATATTTACATTTAATTCTGGATTATATTTTGGATTGTAAAAAAAATAACAAATACATTTTTTAAGCATCCGATACAATGTGTGGTACATTTCGCTGCACTGAAAGCCGTCGGAGAGTCTATGGCACAACCGTTGATGTATTATCAGAACAATCTATTGGGGATGCTCAATTTGTTGGAAGTATGTTTTATATTTATTTTACATAAATATAAAAAAAAAACATGAAATAATCATATTTGATAAATTACAGATTATGAGAAAACACAATTGTTTTCAATTGGTATTTTCGAGTTCGTGCACAGTTTATGGCGAGCCGGAATCATTACCCATCACAGAAAGTCATCCTACCGGTAAAATTACAAACGTATATGGCCGAACAAAATATTTCATTGAAGAAATGTTAAAGGATTTATCCACAGCAGATAAAGTGATTTTTTTTATTATTTTTACGTTGCATGATATTTCTAATTAACATTCGTAGTAAATTAAAAATATATTTTTAGGCTTGGAACATAATATCGCTAAGATATTTTAATCCCGTCGGAGCACATCAATCTGGATTGATTGGGGAGGATCCAACGAAAGAGTTTGCAAATATAATGCCATTCATAGCGCAAGTGGCATTGGGTAAAAAGCCAGTGCTAACAATATTTGGATCGGATTATGCAACAGAAGACGGAACCGGTACACATTATTTAATATTATACGGGTGTCCCCCATGAGATAATAAAGCAATCTAGATGAGGTCACCGGTGACCCCCATAGTGGTTAATGTGTTAAAAACTAGCTATTTTAAATAATATAATTATTATTTATTAATAAATATTTTTATACAGGTGTCAGAGATTATATTCATGTTATGGATTTGGCAAAAGGACACGTGGCAGCATTGAAATTATTGCAGACAACGCATCTCGGTATCAAGGTAAATAAATAAAAATAATGAAGTAAAAATTGGTAAATATTATTATATGTATTTAATTAGGACCGATTTTTCAGGCTTATAACTTAGGCACTGGAAAAGGTGTATCTGTAAAACAACTAGTTAGCGTATTTGAGCGAGTGACGGGCGCTAAAGTTCCATTAAAATATGAAGGACCACGCGTGGGAGACATTTGTGCCATGTGGGCCGATGCAACTCTCGCAAAAGACGAACTCAACTGGACATCTAAATTGTCGTTGGAAGATATGTGTAAGAAATAAATATAAACCACATTTAATTATAAATAAATTGTATATTTATATAAAGTACATTTATTTTAAATATAAAAATAATAATTCACAGGCGCTGATTTTTGGAGATGGCAAACTATGAATCCGGACGGCTATCCTAAAAAACATATCAAACAAAATGGTCACAGTTCGTGATGCAAATAATACATATTCAGGATATTTATTTTATAATTAATCAGGATAAGTACGAAGAGTATTTCAAATGAAATATATTTAATGACTTTTTTAAAAAAATAACAATGATTTAATAAATATATTTTTAATAAATTTTTAAAAACACAACATAATAAAGTATTAATACTTTAATTACAGGAGCCATCGATTAAGTTAATATTTGAAAATACGGAGCTAATATTAAAATATCACATTTCTTTGTACAAAAAAAATAAACCTGGTTGTCCTGATAATTAAGGTGTTCATCTTTTGGAATTATATCTCAATCGGCAGATCTATACAATACACCCAAAGATCAAACTAGCCCGAACATTTTATCAAATAATCCTCTAGCTTGTTTATTCTTAAAAAAAAATCCGTGCACATCACAAATAACCCAATATACATGATTATTAGAGAAATTAATTTATAATATAATAACCTCTATCAGCAATTGATATAATCAGCAATTGATTTACATGTACTTTGATCATCAGCCATTGTGTAAAGACAACTATGCTGCCATCGAAGTGGTTCTAATCCCACACTAGTAGTTCCAGGTAATAAATATCTCGCAAAAACTTCCAAGCACTTAGGTTTTTCTTTCTTTATATAGGTATATAATAAATCTAAAAATATTAAAATACATTATATATAAGCCAATTCCGCTTAATGGGTAAGCATCGGGACTCTCCATTTCATTTATTTATTATGATTGCCTTATTTGGTTACTGTTAAAATAAACAATAAAATACTATACCGTTTAGTGGAGGTTTGTGGGAATGAAGTGCACTAGGAATGCTAACAAATATTTTTCCATCAGGTAATTGCAATTGATGCAAAATTTCATCTTTAACACCCAGGAGTAATCGTTCAAATGGCTGTTTTGAATTAAGTTTATTAAATGGACAAACCACTTCGCCACTTTTGGTCACCTTAAAAAATAAAACTATTAATTCATACAAAACACATCTGTTTTAATACTTAACGAAGCAAAAATAAATTCACACTTTGATCCAATACCACGTTGCTGCATATTTGACTCCCCAAGTCGGAAACATTTTATTTTTTATATCACTTTCGTGATTGTTACAATTGGTACACCACACAGCTACAATGGCATTATCTGATAATAGATTGCCGATGGGTAAATTAATGACATCCTCATTGTATAGCATTTGATATCTGTAAAACACAAATGCTTCATTAATTAAAAAAATCCTCAAAAATAATTTTAATAATGAAAAAACTTACCCGCCTACAGGGTTTTTTGATTTTTTACGTCGTATATACTTATTCCACCAAGGAGGATCCAAAACAACCAAATCAAAATCTCTTTCAGTAATTTTAGTAAGCGTATTTCTTACATCACCACAGACAAATCTATGGTAAATTTTTATAAATACTTGTATAAAAAAATTTGCAATATGTAAATTGTAATATGTAATATATACAGGTAACCCCCGTACCTTTCAGTGCGGATACGTTATATCGTGATCTTTAAAAAAATATGTAAAATAGGTGAATCAGAGGTTTTTTGATAGTTATAAAAAAAATATAGATGAATCGGTTAAAGGACTTCAATTCACTAAGCCAGGGGTCGGCAAGCTTATTAGCCAAAAAGCCAAATATGTACATTACAACGGTGTGCCAAAGTGCCAAATCTGTTTATTAATTTACAAACCTTTATAATTTTAGCACTTTATTAAACTACGGATACACTGAATAAAACTTGATTTCTTACTTAATAAAATGATATTCTTTGATAAACAATATTATATAATTAAGGAATCCATAAATTTAAATCATGACAATGACTGACAAACACTTAATGCGAACAATATCCTTGAAAGTTTAAGTAAGTCATGTTTGTATGTCGTTATACTTAATTTTAGGCCCAATTGCAGGTTCTCATCAATAAGATTGTATTTGAAAGTTAACAATTCAAATCTGTTATCGTAGCATTAAGAGGGTGTTTAACGAATGGTAAGGTCCTGGTAATGGTAAAACCTGCTGAGAAATGTTTCTCTTATATTTAAAATAGTTGTTTTGAAAGAGTGTTTGTCAATAGATGAATTATTTTCTTGGTGATGCTTCAGCAGACTCGGAAAGTGAAACAATGTTTACCTTTCAAAATCTTGAGCAAAAAGGGATAATTTGTTTTCGAATAAAATGACTTCCTCTAACATGGAAAAAATTGTGTTTCCTTTCCCTAATTTATGATTAAGCCGATTTAGATAAGACGTAACGTCTACTGTGAAATAAAAATTTTGGATACACTGATCGTCTGGTTAGTTCTGGATAGTGAACACCCTTCTCAAGAAGAAATGCTTTGATTTCTGGTATGTTCCCTCGTGAAAACCAATGCACCTTGTTATGAAGCAGAAGATCATGGGACTCAACTTCCATTACAACTAAAAATTTTTGTTATATAAGTTATAAAGTTGATAATGGTAATCACCAACTCTATAACTTTACAAATTTCTTCTGGAAATGTAATAGTAAGAAAGTATC
Organism: Philopotamus ludificatus; assembly: GCA_022495035.1. Lineage (NCBI taxonomy): Eukaryota > Metazoa > Arthropoda > Insecta > Trichoptera > Philopotamidae > Philopotamus > Philopotamus ludificatus. Next base: position 39,178 of record JAGXCT010034076.1, read on the forward strand.
TCATGACTATTTTTTTCTTTCAAAATACCTTTTCGAGATCATCGTGGATATTTCTGCCAGAGCCGCACTTTACCGGACTCTGCACTAAACTAACACCATATTCCTGTGATAATACAATTCATTCTTTGGGATCATTTAGAATCTCAACATGGAGGAGAATAAGATTTCAAAGCAAGCAAAGGTTTGTTTGATCGGATAAGAAATCGATAAAACTTGCATAGCCCTAAAAGGATTGGTAAATCGGCTAGTACAGGCGTAAAATTGGATGAAGAATATCCAACAGTCTAGAAATTTGAGATAATTCATGAAATTTAATTTATAATATATACGAGACGAGACTCTTTTGGAAACGAATGCCACGTACGTTTATTTTTATAGAGGAAATGACTGCTTCTGGATTCAAAGCAGCAAAGGAACATATAACCATTCTTTTCGGTGCAAATGCATCCGCAGAATTAAAATTAAAATTTTTTCAATCAGAAACCCTTCGTGCCATGAAAAGTTATTCTAAAAACAATAAACAGTTTGGCCAAACATGGGAATCTAGATGTCTTTTGCAACATGTAACAAAATAAATAAACATTATTAAACAAAATTGTGTTCATTCCATAATGTTTATTTCATTAATAAAGGATTTTTTTAGAATTTTAAAATATTTTTTTATTCCGTTGTTCTCGAAATTTCGCTTATTGCGATCTTGCTCAGATCATATCCCGCCTGTCAATGGGGTGTTACATGTATATATATTTATTTTTGTACAAACCTACAATTCTGAGGTATTATTAAATCACATTTATTTACTTCGTGATAAACTATTTCTGATGATGTATTTCCACCAGTTATGTTAGACATATTTTGTAATAGTTCAGTCTTTTGAGTGCATTCTTTAGCTATGTGTATAGCCTCGTTATTTTTTACATTATCACAGTTGTGACGCTCAATCAAATTAAATAAGTTTTTACAATCGGCTACTTCAAGTAATTTCTTGAATTTATTTTGAATTTCTTTTATCTAAACAATAAAAATACAACTTATTATTTGAATATAATAATATTTAAAATTTAGCTTAAATGTGTACGTGGTTTGATAAAAAAATAATTACGACGATTGAATTTATACAGCTCGAGAAATTAAATAATACCAATTATTTTTTATTCAAACATTGTTAAAAAATATTTACTTCACCACTCAAATCTACTTTAGATTTGTTCTTCTTTTTTTGAATTTTATAAGGATGCCTTATGTCAAAAAGCGAAGGCTTCAATGCATGTCTCCCTTGATATACTTGGCTTACATAATCATTATGTGACACCACCCACCCGAAGTCATTTCTGTTAAAAAAAATAAGTAAAATGAACTTTGGATATAAAAAGATATTATTGTAATAGCTGCAATAGACCAATAACATTTTCCATGACTGATATAAAAATTCTATAGTCTGATAAGGCCCATATGCTTAATGAGTGAGTGTCTCATGGCTGACAAATGGTGTTGATGATACAGTAAAACCCCCGATAACGCGAAAGTTGGGAGCGCGTTATTGGAACAATGCGATATCGGGATAATGAAGCACATACAAAATTTAGGGTAATGGAAATTTTATAAAAAAAATACAAATCTGCCAGATGAATGAAATATTCAGTTGCCATGTATGCGATCGCCGACATACACATAGACATCCGTGCTCATTGTCTACATCAGGCGTGAATGGTAAGAAATGTGCCGAAAACTCGCACGCATGAGGACATGGATATGTGCGAGCTTGATCAACACACAGGCGCACCCAGCCAAAAGAAATTCACGTTATCGGAACACGCGCTTTTGGGGGTATTACTGTATATGCTTATTATTTTTAATTAGTAAATATATTTTATTTCATTAAAGACTTTTTGTATATATTTACATATCTTAAACATTTTTCCTGTCCGTAGTTCATTAACCAGTTTGTTTGTTTAATTTGTCGATATGTCGATGTTTCAAATGATGACCCAAATTACGGAAGTATGTCAATTACATAAAATAATATTGTTAACAAGTTTTTTAGTCATTTATATATAATTGAATAAACGAATAAAAAATATATATTTTATATCATCATCATCATTTGATGTATATAATATATATCAATCATCATTTATACAAACATACTAATATATTCTACAATATAGCAACAAAAAAAACTTACTCATTTATTATACTCATTTTTAGTTTAAAATTTAAACATCACACCGCATCACGCGGATAACCAATATACATAAACGATCATAACTGACAGAATGACAACAATTAAATGTTGCCAGTAACATATATTTTTTGTAACCTGTAAATGTTATAATTCAAAGTTATAAACTAGGCTCAAAATAATATATTTTGTCATTATTATTTTATTTATAATAAAAACAGTGTACTAATTCTAAATTCTCGATATATTTATTTTGGTAATGGCTGTCCAGTGACGTGTTTGGTGCATAAATGAATTTATGAAGTAGTGTGACAGTAGGGGCACCCGCCATGGTCATTCAGAATAAGTGATTAAATTCATTGATTAGAAAATAATGTCGCATGGATGAATGATGTGCTAGTATCTTTATGTCGATACGTTCGATTAAGACTACTTCTTATAAGATGACGGAAGAATTATCAGGAGTTACTGTTGTTATTATAATCGGGGGTGGAGTATTGACGTTTATAATATTGTTTATTTTTGCGAAAAGGCAAATAATGAGATTTGCACTGAGATCACGAAGAGGGCCACATCTTCCAATTGGACATGGAGCTAAAAAAGTATATATTTTTCAGTAACGCCAATGTTCAAATGAATTTTGATATCTATTACAACATATTTTTATTTTAGGCATTAAAGCGAGAAATTGATAGACGGATAGAAGTCATACCAAAAATTGTTCACGAACCTCTTCTAATAAATGAAGAAGCGTCTAAATTTATTTTAGATCCACATCAAAAACTTCCTTCTCATTATTTTCGCCTTAAAGCAGTAGACGATATAAAACTTTTAGGTAATATAATTTACAATAATGATAAACGATGAAACCTCTTAACTTTCTTTAACGCTAAATATATTTTTGTATTTATCTAGAACGTGAAATATTACGATCTGGTGGTGGAATGGCTCGCCAACCTAGTGACAGTTTGCGAGGATTTTTACTGAATGCGCTGGCTGTATCTTTAGGAGGACATGGTCAACGTGCAGTTCATCAGCTTTGTGATATGTACGAACATGCTAGACATGATCCAGCTGAGTTTGGAGATGAGGAATATCAAGCCTATAATAGAATGCTTCTAAAACTTATTGATGCGTTAGTATATCTTATTAAATGCTTTTGAATAATCTTATACTCGTAATTGTTATTCTTTGCAGGGCGAGATTATTAAAACCTTTCGGCAATAAATCGTCTCCAAATAGAACACCTACACGTAAACAAACCACAATAAAACCGCTATTGGACCCATCCCGGTTAAAACAACCTATCAATCTAGGTATTCCAAATAATTCATCTAATAAATTGTCCATATCAAATATTCACTCACAGTATACGAGTATGCAGGTATGATAAAAAAATTACATTATATAAAAAAATATTATTTTAAAAATTTTAAATAATTTTGCTTTCAGGATGCGAATACATTAGAAAATAACTTTGATGAAATATTATGCGTTGAATCAAAATCACCAATATCAGTTATAGTCCATACTCAAAAGCCTGACAATGAAACAACAGTATAAATGGATAATTCTATTTAATGTATATATTACTATAACAACGCTTTTAATTTAATGTTCCTTCTATGTTATATTAGATTTTATTTCTCTTCTAGAACAAATATTAAATGTTCTAAATAAGAGATTTGCTAATATAAAATTATATGATAACTGGCCGGACCAGTTGAATTAAATTTTTTAAAAATCAATAATCAAAGACGTATCACACTTAAGTATAGTAATTTTTGGTTAATTTATATCTATTTGATTCATATTGAATCGATTATTTTTATCTTATTAAATTAAATAAGCGATGCTTAACCGAGAATAGTTATTAGACATATTTAAACATAGAGGCGTGATGAAAAATGTGTTGAATATGTACATATTGTTATATTTTTTTTAATTAAATTTTTATAATTCAACTGATTGGAACGGATCAGAAATTGTTAAGACACTTCTCAAGGTTTAAATTAAATTAGTAGGATATTAAAATTATAATAATCGTAATTACGAAAACAATACTGCCATTAATTTGTGAGTTGACAAAAATAATTTTTAATTTGAGATAATATTTGATATTTTCGGTAAAAAGTGACTTAACATATTTTTTTCTCATACGGCTTAATTATATTAAGAAAGTTGACTACAATGAATAGATCTAGTCAAAATATTAGCATTTATAATATTTTTTTAAATACAGTAATAAATAAATATATTATAATACAATTTTAAAAATTGGATACACATTTAATTCATGAACACTGGGGGCATTCTAAATTTGCATAAAATCCCTGATATCCAAGAGTTTACAAGAAATTTAATTCAAGACCATTTACTTATTTATTATATATTATACTGGAATTATTATTTTGTATTATTGAGGCTGTCAAATTAAACTGGATAATTTTTCTGCACCATTGCATTCTAATAGCTCAATAAATTAATACCTAATTAAAACACCATTATCAGTAATTTTTTAAACTGTCCCGTGCTGATAAGGGATCCTGTGGTTTTGGAGCATATCTATAATTTGTACTGCTCGTATCAAGCTTTCAAGCAAGTGAGGGGTCGGAGAGCACTATTGGAGACAGTAATATATCATGTTTAAGCTAAAAATAATTAGGAAATCGAAGAGTCCTAACTACTGTCTGCTTTCAATTTTATATGTCAAAGCAATTTAAAGATATATATGTAAATGACCAATATTATGAATGTAAGTTTAAATAAAATAATAAAAAAAATACAATACAAAATATTCAAAAATTATAATCAATGTTGAAAAATTTAAAATTTCATTTTGCTCATAGTCCATGGTACAATTAATAACATAAATAACACATATTAAAATGATTCAACTTTAATTTTGCAAATATATTGTCGTTACCTTCTTTGCCAGCTACGAGATATTTACTAGTTGAGCGTTTTGGTCTTATCGGACTCTCGAATGCCTTATACTGCAGTGGGCCAATCCGTCTTGGTATACGGTTTTTGTATAAAGGTTTCTTTTAGTCGTTGCTGGTATTGTACGTGTATCTTCTACCAATGTTGGTATCGAGTTTTACCCTCCCCACTGTGTCCAAGAAAAAGGGGTTTGTCTCAGAATTCGCTCTCATCTTCTCTAGGTATTACAGTGTAATGAGTCATAGCATTAATTAACTAACACTAGCATTAACCTACTAGTATTAGTCTATTTTTATTGGATTGGTTTATTTGCAAGGGTTGTCGACCATTTTTTGTTTGGTTACGCAATTAATCAACATTATCTTATGGAATACAGTTTATATAAATGTGAAATTTAATTAACTATTCCACTTTATTAGGAAAACCATTTATTTTATAAAATTTCAAGGAATAGAAAATAAAAAAAATTGTTATACAGGACACCAATTCATATAATTGGTTCAATTAAAAATAAAATTGTGTGCCAAAATATTTTCTAAATATATAATATATTATGGCCTCGGCTGCCATTCGAGAGTTTGGTAAGGCGCATGCCCTCAGCGAGTGAGAGCCTTGTGGTTGGCAAATGATGATGATGATGATTTATAATATGCGAAATATTTTATTCATTAATATTAATTTTGTCTCCTTTGAAGTGATCTTATAACCAACGCATTTTCAAATTTTCGAAGCACTTCTGGAATGCAATTTTCGATACCGTGTCTAATTTCTTCATAAATTATATTTTTATCTCTTTAATATTGACAAAACGTCATCTTTATCTTGTTTGGGAATATGAAAAATCAGAGGACTATGTCATATTTGTGTCCACATTTTCGTTTTTCTACAAGTAAAAATTCCCGAGCATACGAAACTCGAGAAACCTATTCGAATGCTGGCATTAAAGTAAGTATTTAATATGGCCAAAAATGTCAAGATACGTCAGGGACAAGTTAACCAACACAACACAAAAGTTGTGACAATTTCTCATATATTTTAATTAAATCTTTTACATATACATACTGTTCGTCTGAAACTTAAACATAAAAAAAATATCGACATGCTGATTTTGTGTGTTTGAAATCTCACAAAAATGGTTATTGAAATTATTCAAGATTTTATATTTTTTGCTAGTATCATCATTAATATATTATACATTTGTATATTTGCTAATTTCATATATTTTAATATAGTGAAAGAAAAATATTCCTTAATTACAGCTTAAACTACACTTTTTATAGCCAGTCGCTTACTCATGTCTTGATGTTTTGTGATGTGTCCTCATTAGTGGAATTTACTGTATTATGGATTGTTTAGGAATTATTCTGTGCCAATATGTTAAATTTCATCTAGTGATAATTAATATATAATAAGACCAAATTAGTGACGGTAACATCAATGTTCTATTGATAATCACATTCTATCAATAATTATAACAATTTTTAATAATGATAACATTAATTTGATCTATTTATTGATAAAATTACACTATTTTCCTTGAAGTTGGATGCCGATGACAACTGCAGTTATAATCTAGGGGTCGACCTATGCTGATGATACAATTTCTTACCTGGTAATTTAATATATCCTTACTGTAAAACAATATTTCAAAAAACTTGGTAACTATTCAATATAAAATTGGAGAAATAACAAAATATGTTCCATCAAACATTCCTCTCAACCACCTGAAAATTACTTTTGTTTCTTATTAAGTTGTTTGTTCATGAAATATTCAATACAAAATTTCATGAATTCATATAGATTATAAATTACAATGTATTCTAAATATGAAAATCTAATCTATTGTATTCTAAAAATAAAATATATTCTTGTTTTTGTTTGATTTTACTATCATAAATTAATATGATTGGATACTATTCTGATCCTACCATATAAATTGAGTGAATGAATGTTAAAAGTGAATACAAAAAGTTCATATTATAATTATGGAGCCATCAGTCACCAAAAAAAAGTTACCAATTAGAAGTAAAAGTTATGAAAAAACAAGTAAATGAATAGTTAAATAAAGAAAATCATTACAAGAACAGTGCATTACAAATGTAATAATTGGTAAAAGTCAAAATGAGAGCCAAAAATGTAACTTCAATAAGATAAAAATCTTTAAATTCTAATAATTTACTGGAATAACGTCACCCTTAGCCTTATTTATATTAATTAGAACTTTTCGAAAACTAACATTATTAATACTAATACAAGAATCAGCAAAGTCACATTAAAAGCCAAATATGCACATTAAATATCATTAAAATCTTAAGATTTGAACGATTTGTTGGAGTAAAGTCACCCTTAGCGCCATAACCTGCTTTTGCGAAAACGCTAATGCTGCACGTTGGCAAATACCTAAAAGACTAAAGGGGCTATTTTACTTCAAGAAATCGACGTGATTTTTTTTTAAATAAAGCATCGACATTTTAAGACTCATTTATGTACATAATTAGAGTTTTCGATGTTAAAAATATTTGTTACGAAAATTTACATTATTAACCTTTACCACTCTGGATAAAAAAAAATACGAATTTTTAAAATATATATATATATTTTGGAAAACAGAATTAAAAACATCTATAATATGTATTTGATTTGTGATTTAATCATTTTTTACTAATTAATTTAAACATTGAGTTCAATAATTTTGGCACACTGTCTGGGAATAGTTTGGCACACTGTCTGTTTTCATTCAAATGTGTATGACCGTTATTTATGGACTGAATTTGTGGTTCACTTTGATTGAAAGTTTTATATTCATATTTTTTATTATAACAATTATAAATTTATGCATATAATAATTTATTAATTAAAATCACTTTTTATTGGAGGGTAAAATCATACATTGGGCAAATTTAGAACATGATTGGTGGGCACCAATTAGAACATGATTGGTTAGCACTAGCATAGTCATGAATTTATCCGAGTTTGTTTCATTCACATTGAACTCTGCAATTTTCCTGACGACTGAAAAATTATACAATATTTAAATTATACATTTAAAAAAAAGAAATAACGCAGGACATATTCTTCGCTATTATTAATTTATGAATACAATGAATAAAGCGTTAACCTTTGGGAGTGTGGTGACTTTGGAACCAGACATTTGCCAGGCATTCATACTCGATAAATTCAGAAGCCCCAGAATCGCCAGGATTAATTTTAAATACGCCATGCCACTCTTGTAATGCTTCTAAATAACAATATCACCCATAACTTGAAAATACAAACTGATTTTAATATTATTTCTATATTATATGGAAACCAAAACAATTGACACAGAAGAATCGTGATAACCGCAATGTGCGGTTATCAAAATTTCATTTGCGCTGATTATGATTTTTGGGCAGTTGTCACTTTTACGCAGAGAAGAGCCAAAAATAGAGAACTGTTTTAGATTAAAAATAATTGGAATTGTATGCAGAAACAATATATTTCGAAACATTAGAAACTTTAAAATAATTTGTAAGTGGAAAAAAAATATATTTGTCAATTGTTTTAATATTAAATTTAATTTTTAATCTTTATATAAAGTCAAGGAAAAAATTTAAATATTTTGACAAAAAAATTTAACCATAGTTTCAAATGTGCCGTGAGATAATACGGTTAAAATACTGATCTAGCACTTGGAATACATTTTTAGGCAGCAACCTTTAAGTTAAAATATATCTTAACACTTTATGACCCGCGCATTTTGGTGCGAATTTGCTCTGGGGGCCGCTCATTTTTGGCAAATTTCACAAATTTCTGATCTATATAATAATTTACATAACTTTTTAATTTATGAGTGTATATACGTGAAATTTTCAGGTTATGTTCTACATAATCGAAGGTATAGACGTGTGATCTTCATTTTACAATTTTCAACCAGTGTTCCTCAAACCAACGAAATAAATATTTTTTTGTACTTAAATATTACTTGTAATTTATATTTCATTTAAAATTTATTTACCATGTGTTGATAAATATAGTTATGAAATTTAAATATCGGCAACATTTTTTTTATATGATGTAGTAGGGCCTACTAAGTAGGCCCATGCTCTTTACGCCAAATGGCGTCAGCGGCTTCTAAAGTTTGCGGAAATTTTACGCCAAATGGCGTCAGCGGGTCTTAAAGTGTTAAGAACTACAAGAAATAATATTTCTCTTAAAATAAAACTGGTGGTTCGTGTGATTTGGTCGGTTCGCACCGACCAAATCACACGAACTAGCGCTTCCAACCCGATACGATTATTTCAAATGTCATGATCAACCTTTGTCAATTTTGTTAGTTAACATATATAATGGAACCCATTGATCCCGCTTAGAAGAAGAAAGTTTTTCTGCCCACTTACAAAAGTGAGTTTGAAATTCATATTTATACTGGATCCCTATTTTTTAACAATCGATATGATTTTACTATCTACAGGCAATTCTATAGATGATTAAACAATTAAACAATTGCAAAAGTTAATGTTGATAATACAAAAAATAGTAAAGCTGTACTAGGAGCCAAAATATATTTTGAATAATATTAAATTCCAACATTTTAGTGGGATAAGGTCATCCTTAACGATGTTTTCCGTATTTGTGAACGCGCTAAATATACATATTTGTAATTATACAAAACAATAAGCGGGCTACTTTACTCCAAAAAGTCACTGTGGTATAAATTTTTAACAAAAAGAAACAATAGTATACGAGTCATGTACAGTTAATTATAAAATAATTCTTGCATTTTTGTCATTTGAGGGTTTTAAATTAATTGGAAAAAAAATTGAATAATGTTAATTTTACTAAATTTACTGGAGTAAAGTTACCCCTAGTGGCATTAGGACATATACAAACGTGTTACTCGTGGACGTTCGGAAATACACGGAATACTAAATATGTTTTTTTGAGCTCGAACAAATCATTTCATCAAAACATATTCACTTAATTGCAAAGAAAATAAATTAAGGTAAAAATATAAATAAAATTTAAAGGCCGATAGCGTCGGGGAGTGAAGCGTAGTAGCTGGCAGCACTGGTGGCGGTTTATATTTGAACGACGAAGCGGGCTGTCAAGTGTCAGTTCTGAGCGGACGGCGTCATGCACATCAAGTCGATGGTGCTTGATGGCTTCAAGTCGTACGGCAATCGTGTGGATGTGCCAGGGTTTGATCGAGAATTCAACGCTATAACCGGCCTCAATGGCACAGGCAAGTCCAACATCCTGGACTCCATTTGCTTTGTGCTTGGCATCACCAACCTGTCACACGTACGTGCCGGCCACTTACAGGATCTCGTCTATAAATCGGGCCAAGCCGGTATTACTAAGGCTAGTGTCACCATTGTCTTTGACAACCGAGACAAAAATCAGTCTCCAATTGGATATGAAAACACACACGAAATCACTATAACCAGACAGGTATATTTATTGTTGTTGTTTGTTTTATCTGCTTAATTGTTTATGTTAACAATAAAATAATTATTACTATATAATAATTAATAATTTTAATCAGGTTACCATTGGAGGAAAGAACAAGTATTTAGTCAACGGAATAAACGTGCTAAATAAACGTGTTACTGATATTTTTTGTTCCGTGCAGCTCAATGTAAATAATCCTCATTTTTTAATCATGCAAGGAAGAATTACCAAAGTATTGAATATGAAGCCGCCTGAGGTTTTTTTCATTTATTTACAAGAGAAAACTATATGATATTTATTTCTAAACGTAATCTTATGAATTATTTATTTTTTAGATATTATCGATGGTGGAAGAAGCGGCTGGTACTAAAATGTATGAAACAAAAAAACAGGAAACCCAAAAAACCATATTAAAAAAGGATGCTAAGTTGAAAGAATTAAACGATGTTAGTCATCTTAACCTCAATAATTTGAATGAACATTTTTTTTAATATTTAAGTGATAATCATTAAAAAAAATTGCAGATTATAACGGAAGAAATATCACCGAAACTTAGAAAACTTAAAGAAGAGCGCTCACAATATCAAGAATATCAGAAGGTTGTCCGCGAACTTGAAAATCTTGTTCGTCTTTACGTAGCATGGAAGTATGCTCATGTCTAATAATAACATATTAATATTAAATATATAATTAATAATATTTTTATTAAAGATATGTAACTGCTGAAGAGAATGCTAAGAATTCTGTTGATTCATTGGAAGAATTGAAAAATAATATCAAATCAAAACATAAAAAAATTTCCGAAAATAAAATAGAGTGTAAAACACTTGAGAATACCATTATTGAAATGAATAAAAAACTTGATGGTGTTAGTATCATATATCTAACGTATTATAACCATTTATTTTTGATTTTGGTATTAATTTACTGATTATATTTTCAACATTGTAGGAAACCGGTGGGGAATTGGAAAATATCGAAAAACATTTACAAGAAAAGGAGGCGATTGAAGCAGAAATTTCTGCAAAAAATAGATCGGTTCAAGATAATGTAAAAGCTCACAAGAGCAAACAACGCCTTTTACAAAGTAGCGTCAACGACGATGAAAAAGCATTCATATCCAAAAGAGATCAGCTGAATAATGTATGCAATTAGTAAATAAATTTATGTACACGTGAATTTAATTTTAACTCATCGTGTTAATAATTTTAGATGGAAAATTCATTTGGTTCATTGAGATCGACAATGGAAGAAGATGCAGTAGCTTTATCCGAAGCTCAAGAATGCTTTCAAGCTGCTAGTTCCGGATTACAAGTCACGGAAAAGGGCCAAGCTTCTCTTCAGGATGAACTCATGAGTATGTTGTTTAATATTACCATGTATTTTATTTTTTTCATTTTATTATAAATATTTTTTAAATAATATTTTAGCTGCCAACCAAACTGCATCAGAGGCATCTACTCAAATAAGTCAATGCAATATGGAAAAGGACCACATCACTAAACGTTTAAAAGAGCTACAAAAAGAAGTCTCCGCATCCAGCATGCAGTATAAAAAACAACAAGGTAGCATTGAATCCATGGAGAAAGAAGTTGAGAAATTAAATGTAAGTTTTATTCAATAGATTACTATTTATTTTTATTATTTATATTTTATTATGGCTGTTATCGATTTTATAGAGAGAGCTAGGGAGAACTGGTTATGATGAAAACCGTTTACAAGATATGCAATCACAACACAATGATTTGTCATCATCTTTTCGAGAATTGAGCGATCGTTTAGATATTTTAGGATCCCAATTAAGAAGATGCAATTTTCAATATAAGGATCCATCGCCTAATTTTGATAGAAGAAAAGTGAAAGGTTTAGTGTGCCGACTTGTGAGAGTCAAAGATCCTACTTATTGCATGGCACTAGACATATGCGGCGGAGATCGGGTGATTTTATGATATATTAAACATTTACTTTTTGCATTTTTTTTGAATAATTCATAATCCAGATTATTTTTTTTAGTTATATAATGTTATTGTCGACAATGAATTAACGGGCAAGGCTATCTTAAAAAATGGACAGTTACAAAACAGAACTACGATGATACCTTTGAATCAAATCCGTGGTAAACAAATTGACAGAGAAACCGTAAAGATTGCAGAACAATTGGTAATAAACATAGTCTTCTAAATTTTACCTAGCTTTTTTGCATGCAAATATTTTTTGATAATTATTTTTTATCTAATAATAAATAGGTAGGTGCAAATAATGTGAAAACGGCTTTATCATTGGTCGATTTTGATTCTTCATTAAAACCTGCAATGGAGTGGATATTTGGAGACTCGTTTGTTTGTCCGAATCTTGAAATTTGTCAAAAGGTTGCATTCCATCCAAGAATTCAGAAAAGATGCATAACGCTCGATGGCGATGTTGTAGATCCTCGGGGAACTTTGAGCGGTGGTTCCGCTATTAAAGTAAATATTCTTTTTATAAAAGATTTGTGTCGATTTCAATAATGGATCAATTATTTTTTGTACTTTATCAGGGGGGTTCTATGCTATTAAGATTAGAAGAATTAAAAAAATTGGAATCTCAAATAGAACCGGTTCAGAGTCAACTTACTCAAATTGAGTCTGAAATTAAATCGTTAACTCAGTCCTACGATGCTTATATGGTATGCAAACAAAAATATGAAAGAAGACTTCACGAATTAAATGCTGCCAAACAACAAATGAAGATGACAACATCGCATCAGATTCATAATGAAATTGAAGAATTGAAACAAAAATTAACTGAAATAACTTCAAGAATTAGTGATTTACAGAAGGTACAGAAGGAAAATTTGGATAAAGAGAAAGATTTAAGGGAACGAATGAAAGATCTTAAAGGCCACAGAGAAAGGCAACTAAAAAGTGTTGAGGATGATTTGAAGAAGAAGAAACAACAAGCAGAAAAGAGTAAAAATGCATGGAAAAAACTAGAACAAGATTTCGAAACGTTAAAGTTGGAGGTTAGTGAATTGCAAAAAAGTGTAGATGCCGGAAAAGAGCAGCTGCAGACTGCTGAGGAAAATTTAGTTCAACTCAACGAACAAATCGATGAATGTAACGTCGAATGGAAAGAAATCAAAGTAATTGTTTTTTTCTATTTATTTAATTAATTGCAATAGGCATATTGTATTGATTAAATTCTTTAATTTTTTATTTCAGGATGTCGTTAAAAAACTTCACGAAGAAATCAAACAAAAGAAGGCAGAAATATCTTCCAAAAACAAAGAAATTAAACAAATCATACACAAAAAAGAACAATTGATAACTTCCAATTCTGATATTGAGTTGGAAATTAAAGAATTGGAGCATCAAGTTTCAAAATTACAAAGTGATGCCAGCAGTTGTGAAGAAAAGGTATGGGAATATGTATTCTAAAAATATATGCCAATAATTTTATGTTTCGTTGTGTCATTGTGTAAAAAATAAACCGACGAGGTCTCCAAATATTTTTTACCTAAAGCATGCCGTAATCCATACGAGCTGTGAATAAGAGTATTTCCCAATAACTGCCATATTTGATACCTCGGTGTTGATAAACAGACACGTGACCCAAATATGGAATAGGAGTATAATGGTACGTTTCCGAACTCCTCGGTAGACGCCGCGAGTATCGACTGCTAAGGGCGGTAGAAATGCCTTGCCTATAGACAACAATACTTGGCAGAATGAAACCAATTGATAGAATGGAATTTCCTTGTTTTTAAGATAGCTTAAAATATTGTGCAAGCAGCTACTATCGAGTCATTACAAGTTCCGCGCAAATTCGCTATAGGTGTATAAAAAACTCTAAAACCTTGAGATTATAATCCGAAAGTGGACGAGCACGAGAGATAACATAGTTTATAGTTAAATATGTTCTTTTGGCTGTGGCCAATATGGCATAATTCTCCGAGAATATGGCTTCATCATGTATATATTTTACCACTTCACACCCGGTTTCTTTTCAAGAAATCGGTCAAAGCGAATCAATTTTTTTTATTGAATTTTTATCATCTATTTATTATTTTAAAACAATGTTTTTGTTCTTTTTTGATTATTTATTATAGAACCGGTAAAAATTAAAATTTGAAAATTATCAAAATTGTTGTTAAAAATCAACTTTTTTAATATTAATGCTAAGAATATTTTTCTAATATGTATTTCGCTGAAACATATACATTTGAAATTATTATTGAAAATTAAAAAAATACACACGTAAAATCGACATTCATAATTTATGAGCTTGTTCCTGTTATTGCATTTCTCAATAAATATCGATGTATGTATTGTATGTATATTGACTGCATATCTGACATAAGTAAAAATAAATATAAATAAAATAGTTTACTATTTTATATTTTTTTCTGATCACTATCCGTACTATCCGTGTACTTGGGACACAAGTAACATTGCGTAAATCAGTAGAATGTGCGAACGCATCCCAGGTTTTTTTTATATTAAGATATCAAAGTTGAGCGAGGGCGGACATGTCGCCAAGTGATCGCTCTCACTGGTAAGCGCGCGGATCTAACGCCAAAGAAGATTTGCGCCAGTGAGGGCGCGGGTGTGAAGTGGTTAAAGTAAAAGCCTCGTCTCCAATTAAGAAAAATGGCAAAATATCATTGTTCCAGGTAGTTCTTTTGATTTAGGAATATTGAAACCATTGTTTCATATTTTCTTTCCCATTTCTGACTTTTTAAATACGTTGCTATTGTATCCATTTTATCACAATTTAATACATGAATATGCGGAACCAAACATCATTAATAGAGCATTAGCGAATTTATTCATTGACAAAATTATTTGGTAAAGAATCGCATGCGTTTAATATAATATTTTCTACTTTTAACGTAAGATCATTATTGCACTACTTTCAATTAATTTTCCTTCTCCTTCGAAAATCAACTTTATTTTTCTACAATTGGATTACTTCTAATTTTGGCATTCAGTATGGAATCTTTTACTTTACTAGGTCTTTCACTTTTGGGTTTTTTAAATCAAAATTTCACTTGCAAACATAGTGGCAAGTTATGCAGTCTTTTTTCAAAAACTGACAACGCATAAAATTTCAAATAAATTCTTCTGTATTACTTCAGATCAAATCTATGAAAAATCAATATGAATGGATTGCATCGGAA